>JADDOH010003654.1:0-84697 GCA_016648135.1 Agrypnia vestita | reverse complement strand
GGGGGGGGGGGGGGGGGGGGGGGGGGGGGGGGGGGGGGGGGGGAGGGGGGGGGGGGGGGGGGGGGGGGGGGGGGGGGGGGGGGGGGGGGGGGGGGGGGGGGGGGGGGGGGGGGGGGGGGGGGGGGGGGGGGGGGGGGGGGGGGGGGGGGGCCGGGGGGGGGGGGGGGGGGGGGGGGGGGGGGGGGGGGGGGGGGGGGGGGGGGGGGGGGGGGGGGGGGGGGGGGGGGGGGGGGGGGGGGGGGGGGGGGGGGTCGGGGGGGGGGGGGGGGGGGGGGGGGGGGGGGGGGGGGGGGGGGGGGGGGGGGGGGGGGGGGGGGGGGGGGGGGGGGGGGGGGGGGGGGGGGGGGGGGGGGGGTGGGGGAGGGGGGGGGGGGGGGGGGGGGGGGGGGGGGGGGGGGGGGGGGGGGGGGGGGGGGGGGGGGGGGGGGGGGGGGGGGGGGGGGGGGGGGGGGGGGGCGGGGGGGTGGGGGGGGGGGGGGGGGGGGGGGGGGGGGGGGGGGGGGGGGGGGGGGGGGGGGGGGGGGGGGGGGGGGGGGGGGGGCGGGGGTGGGGGGGGGGGGGGGGGGGGGGGGGGGGGGGGGGGGGGGGGGGGGGGGGGGGGGGGGGGGGGGGGGGGGGGGGGGGGGGGGGGGGGGGGGGGGGGGGGGGGGGGGGGGGGGGGTGGGGGGGGGGGGGGTGGGGGGTGGGGGGGGGGGGGGGGGGGGGGGGGGGGGGGGGGGGGGGGGGGGGGGGGGGGGGGGGGGGGGGGGGGGGGGGGGGGGGGGGGGGGGGGGGGGGGGGGGGGGGGGGGGGGGGGGGGGGGGGGGGGGGGGGGGTGTGTGGGGGGGGGGGGGGGGGGGGGGGGGGGGGGGGGGGGGGGGGGGGGGGGGTGGGGGGGGGGGGGGGGGGGGGGGGGGGGGGGGGTGGGGGGGGGGGGGAGGGGGGGGGGGGGGGGTGGGGGGAGGGGGGGGGGGGGGGGGGTGGGGGGTGGGGGGTGGGGAGATTCGACTATTTTTGCATTAAGGGCCTATCTCCACTAGGGTCGGACACTTAGAGTATATACAATCCATAGAGGGATAACTAAACATATTACCAAACCCGTTCGCGTGGTAACATAGAGCTTACTCAGTTTTAACAATATAGTAACACATAAGACAAAAAGGGACAAAAAAGATCACCCGGTCGGGTACGTCTTTAATTGCTTTGTAAGGGTTCTCTTTGCCCGAGTTTCAAATCGGATTTGAAACTCGGGCAAAGAACGGCAGTGCTGTCAGATTTGTTATCCGTATTTTCGGTAAATTATTGTGTATTTACGTGCAAATATTACAAAAAATTGATATGCCTTGATAAACTTGATGAATTTTAACAAAATTCTTACAAGTTTCGAAATAATATGGTCTCTATGGATTGTATATACTCTAAGGTCGGACATTACTGCAAATGCGCATTTCGGCGTATCTATTCAAAAATGTGAGTTTTTATTATTAATTTACTTTGGAATATACATGCTAGACTACAATTTATTTAGGACGATAAGTTAGATAGAATCTTCGTTCTTACATAAAAGTAATAAACTAATCATAATTTACAATAATTTGTGGAAAATCTTTGGTCGATAGAGTAAATAATAGTGTGGTAGATAGAATAAAGAAAGGAGTGCTGAGATGGTTTGGTCATGTGGAACGTATGAACGAGGAAAGGATGGTTAAGAAAATATATGAGGAGAGTGTTGAAGGCAACAGAAATAGAGGGTGTCCGCAAAAGACCTGGCATGATCAGATACAACAAGTGTTTGAGGACGGCCCTGTTAAAAGCCGCAACAACCGTAGAACTTGTATGAGAAGTTGTATGAATGTGGCCGAAGCAAAAGTGGTGCGCCAGGATAGAAGAGTGTAGCGTTCAATCCTCTCTGCCTACCCCTGCGGAGAAACGGCGTGATGGTTAGTTAGTTAGTTAAGAAAATATAAGCGTTAATGGACAGGCCGCGGCTAAAAAATTAGTTTCCGTGTCTCAGAAATCATCAGTAAATACTGAATGGTACGCAGATTATTTTTTCTTAGGAATACAAATCTAGCATCCCAATTATAATAATTTCGATGTCTGTACGTCCTTCTGCCTGTCTGTAACGTCGTGTAGCGTCCGTAATTTCGTTCGAATTTACGGCTAAAAAAACGAAATTAAACGGCCGTAGATAGGTCTTAAACCCCGAGCCATTAATGGTACCCACCGCCTACCCAGGACGGTTCTAAGAAGAAAAGCTTCTATATCGGTCCTACTCAATCGTCTCCAGGTTGATATTTTTTTAAGTACTACTTTGCAAGACCGTGCCGCCTCGCAGCGGTCGTATAAATCACCGCGGGACTGCACGGTCGCAGAAACGAACCATTCACTATCCCCACCGTGAAATAGGTCTTTATATATGAACCCCGGGCCAGCAAACCAGAAGGCGGCAACGATAGCGATGTTGCCACCACCGCATGCGCGTGACTCGTCAAAAATACAGAACATATATGACTGACGCGAACCATTTGTACCTTTAAAAAAGATTATGGTCGCACACAATGGCTTTATAAACGTATTTTTCTAAACCAGTGACATCTCCGGTATGGTGTAGTGGTTAGGATACCTGGCTGTCGCCCAGGAGGCTCGGGTTCGGTTCCCGGTACCGGAGTATATTTTTCTCGTATTATTTTTAATTTTATTTTGATGTGTATTTTATTTATAATATTAATTATTTAATTGTGTTGTCGCTAGTGTTTTATTACAAAAACACGTCACTGCTTCTAAGCTGCAAACGGGATGAAATAAAAAATTATTGAAAAGAGAAAATAATAGGAAAATAAAATGACATAACAAAGGAATAAAATAACACACATATATTAAAAATACCACATCACATAAAAATAAAACAAATACGGAAAAATATAAAACAATGGATACTAAACGTACCTAATAGAGCATTGTAAAAATAATAAAAAATAGTGTAGGTACTTAATTGTGTACCGCTATTGTGAAAGAATAAAGAAACTTAAAATATTGAAACGGAGTATATTGTCACGGTATTCCTCTTGTTAATTGGGTCATTCCCTTTTTTATTGTACTGAAATTATCCCTGTCCATTTTCGTGACGTAGTGGTATTTAATTTTTGTTTTGTTTAATAATACAGGTTTCATGGTACTTTCTCATAATAATACGATATCAAAAGTTACGATATTAAAAGTACTGTGAACGATCCTTCTCATTCGTCTCCAGGTTGACATTTTTTTATAATTAATATAAATTAACTTTGTTTAAACTACTTATTTATTGAAAAAAATCAACATGTTTCAAAGCCAATGGCCAATAATTGATTATTTTTGTTTTCCTGATGAAGAAGCCATTGGCTTTGAAACATGTTGATTTTTTTCAATAAATAAGTGGTTTAAACAAAGTTAATTTATATTAATTATAATTATGTTACCACAAAATAAATTTGCTACATTTGAAGAAGATGACATTTTTTTAGCTACAATACAATAATTGTTTTTATATTAAAAGTAAGAATATGTTATGATTGGCCCTGAATTTCGGACAAGGACCGCTGGCTAGAAAGCAAAGTTGGTTTAGTTACTACTCCGTCTGTTATCAACAACTCCTGACCTCTTTCTGCCATGCGCCGCAGCGATGCGATAAGAGTCCTCTTCTTATCCGACCGTTGACCGTTGTATCGTTGTATACAAGCTGAACCACGATACTCTATAAAAATTAATCTGTTTGTTGAACTTTGTTTCTGCAGGATATTCAGCAAATAGCCATTCTTTCGTAAATAAACAAGCGCCATTGACAACTTTATTATCTTTCGAAACCACAATACTACATTCTGCATGATTGCATGTGCATCTGCGTACACTTACATTCCGTTGGCGACATTACGACTCCGCAGTCTTCTTTCTTCTTCCTGGCACTGTTCCAACTCATTGGTAGGCTGCTGGGGTCGGCTCTTCTCGTTCTCAGGCTGTATCTTCTTCGGTCTTCTGGGTGTCCCTTTCATCCAGGCCATTTATATATAAGATTTTTGAGCATTGAGTCATTCAGGGTTATTCGGTCTTCCTCTTAATGAGTATCGATGAAGCTCCGTAGACATTGCCCGCTTCACCGTGTGGTCTGGTGGTCTCCATCTTATGTGCCTATACCATATCAGCTGTGGCTCCTACAGCTTACTGTTTATGTCCGTGACGCCTAGGCTACCTTCCTTCCTGGGTTTCAATCCGTGGGATTGGTTTGCAGCAAAGCACATCTCCTTCTCCATTCTGCTCGGTCTCCGGCGATCCTCTTCAGCTCTGCACAATTCATATCTTGGCACACTTGCTCAAGATATTCACGGCGAGGGCGCCCTCTGGCAATCTTTCCCTCTACCATTCCCCAGGCTACCATGAATGCGTAAACTTTTAATTCTATATTTTAGTGTTACTCCTGACGACCATCTAAGCATTCGCATTTCTGTTGCTTCAAGTTGCCTAGAGGAGGAGTTGTACATAGTCCAAGAATCGGAGCCATACATTATCGCGGGTCTGACGATAGTCTGGTATACATTTCCTTTAAGTTTTAATAGGCATTTTCGCGTTACACGAGATTCCTGTTACGGATCTAAATTTCATCCATCCCACACCTATTATATGGTCAACATCCGCTGTCGCCATAGTAAATTCCTAAATGTAACCGAAAAAATAAATGTATTTTTTCCTCAAGACAGGGTTAGCGCGGGTATCCTCTTTTTCTTCAGCCTTCATCTCTCCACTGGTAGATATATTCCATACCCTTCCATGCTTCTTTGTTGTTTGCTTCTTGCAACCATTTCTTCGCCCCCCACAGCGGCTAGGTCGTCGGCCCATCTATTTTTTTCTCCCAAAGTCTCCACTTCAGAACTCTAGGAGTCCATCTTCATCACAGTCCATCACAGGCATTCTGACTTGCAACATGCCTTGCTCATTACCATTGATATCTAATGCTCTAGTTCTGCGCTTAATTTCATCGTTTCTTATTCTCTTAGGCTTATACCAAGCTTGGACCTCTACATTGATTATTGCGTGTATTTGAGCTTCTCTCACTTTTCTTTGTAAGGGCCATCGTCTCCACTCCATGTGACGTCACTGGCAGCATGCACAATTCAAATACTTTCCTTTTTAAACTAATTGGGATCTCTTTATTTCTGCGGTCCACGGAGAATCAGGAATCTTTCAAGACGAGCTTAAAAACTCACTTATTCGGGATGTCGCATCCGTAAAGTGCCCTTGAAGCGTCTTTCACGAAAAAATGGCGCTATATAAACCAACTAGCTGTGCCCGCGCGGCTTCGCACGTGTAGATTTTTAATACACTATTTGGATGGTCATACAACTTTCGCGAACCTTCTAGAACATTTTCCTTCCAGAACTTTCAAGAAATTTATCGAATGTACAGGAACCTTATAGACACACCGACACATTCCATCACTCAGTTTAGAACCTTGTAGAACTTCCGGGAATTTTCTAGAACCTTCTCCTTCCAGAACTTTCTAGAGCAGGTTTTTTCCGAACCTTCTAGACTCACCGACACAGTCGGCGCGACTATTTTGAAACAGTCTGAAGCATTTGCGGCCTTCCCATAACAAAACAATGTGCTAGAAAGCACATTTTCGGCACCCACTCCCACCCACGCTCAGCCACCCCCACCAAACTCGCATATTTTCGATGTGACACCGAGAGTTATCCACCACCATAACCACCGGTGGGTAGTTGTGGCTAGTTGTGGAGAAAACTTGGCGGACATGGAAACTTCGCTGTGTCTACTGGAATAATATTCCCATTGAGGCGGTTTTGTCGGGCTGTGAATTGTGAGCGCGGCGAATTGTTAGTGGGTAGTCAATTGTCGGCGTTGAATGTTCCGGATACGGAAAATCGTTTCATCATCTAAAGTGGAAGCTTGCCTTTTCATCATCAGCGGCTGCCCCGCGCGTCCGAGGAAGACGATTTTGTGTCCTCAGGTACCTGAAGATCCCGGTTCTCGATCCACGTGTTCTGGAGCTTCCTGGTAACCGGAAGACGGCGAACCCAGGCTGACTTCCACGCCCCGTTTGCACTCACTCGGTACGGCGTGAACTAAATATTAATTGAGATATATCATAGATCTCGCTTAGAGATGAAGCTATTTTTTGTGTACGTTTCTACGTAGACAAAACTACGCCGCTACGTTTCTTTCCATACAATATGCGCTTATCAAACACACTACGCGGAAGATCGGTCTGTCAAATTGCTTTGCCGAATTGACACGACGGGGAAGACGCGACGGATAATTCGACATGTAAAAGTACCGTCATTTTTGACGGGTTGTAGCTAGTTGTTAATAATTCTGAAGAATGTCATATGCACATATAAATAATATTGTTTAGAGAACTCCAATCAAAATACAGATATCTCGTTATCAATAGCGACATCTGTATTTGATTATGGGAATGACAAAATTTTCGACTGCAGGTGACGGTTGTAAAAAGACAACTCACATACGAAACAGGGTGTGCAGTTAAACATATATACAATTTTCAAAAATTTATAGATGTGGTCCCGAGTCGGGATTGCCCTTTCGGGATCCCTCGATATTAGAATTTCCAATACCGCGGGATGCCCACAGATCGGGATCCCGAATACTTTTGTGTTTTTTTTTGTTTATAGAGCTGAATAGCAATTAACGACAATGCCTCGCATTTATATATCAGCAATTTTAATAAAATGTTCATTATTAATCATTGCATTAAAGTTTTTGTAGTCGTTTTCCCAAGCATCAATCAGTCAATGTAGTAGAGTAAAAACTACTAACTAGTAGTAGTTTTTATTACTATGTTAGGTTGATAAAATACAGTAAATATTATTCAAAGCTATTTTCATCTATAATATATCTTGATTAATTATGTCGCCCTGGGGATAAAATCCGATATTGTGTTCTTGAAAATTTTTAACATATTCAAAATATTCTTCCATCTTTCGGCCACTTCGTTATGCGTCAATATTAAATATTGATAAGTTTGCTTATTTTTATAGTGCCATTTAATGTGGTGTTGATCATTCCAAGGGCGCAGATAATTCAGTTCATTTGTTGTAGTGAAAGAAACCAAAAAGAAATATTAAAAATCATCAATAGAACACAATGGACCATTCATTCTTCTTCTTCTTCTTTTAGTAGATCTGTTGATCTGTGCTACAGACCACGCCTCCTGGGATGACGAGGTCGTGCTATTCCTCCATCTTTTCGGTGGTCTTCCCGGCAGGCGTTGTCCAAGGGGATTTCCTTCGCTGCTGTATGCACGAGTCTGTCACTGTCCATTCTGGCTGCGTGATCCCGCCAGAATCTCCTTCTGGATCTACTCCATCGTGCTATGTCCTCTATTTTGCAAGTTTTTCTTATGTCTTCATTTCGGACACGGTCACGTAGAGGTTTTCCAGTAATGGATCTCAGCACCTTCATTTCATTTGTTCTGAGGAGTCCTTTAGTGCGGACAGTGTCAGCCCGCGTCTCTACAGCGTACGTCATAATAGGTCGCACGCTGTAGAGTCTTGTATATTTTGACTTACTTTCAATATGCATATTTTTGTTTTTCCAGACCAATTTCTTGAGATACCCTGATACGGCGGATGCTCTATTAAATTGCTCTCGGACTTCGGTATACAGATCGCTATGGCTACCGATTTCTACACCTAAATATCTGAAGCTCAAGACTTGTTCCACAGGCTCATTATCAATACTCATCTTGTAATCAATAATCATTATCTTGTTGGTTGTTTTGATATTGCCAAACTTTTAGCTTTGCTGATTGCTGTTGACATATTAAGCCTTTGTGATGCAGTGTGGAATTTGTACAGCATTCTCTGCAAGTCATCTTCAGACTCTGCTATTATCGCTGCGTCATCTGCGTAACATATTACATTGATTATTTTGTTACCCATTTAGTATCCCACTCCTAAGCCAGCCACCTCTTCTATGAATTCGTCCATTATGAGGTTGAACAGAAAGGGGCTTTCCCCTTCTGCCTGTCTACTACCATTACTCGTCATGATTTCTTTTGATAGTTCATTGTCGACTTTAATTTTAGTTTTACAATTGGTGTTCAGGTTTTAGACAGTCTTTACCAATGTGTTCGATATTCCCTTTTCCAATAATATTCTTTACTCACTTTTAATAATTGGCACTATTAGAAACCATACTTTTATAGGCTTATTTTAATTACCTTACTTACTTTTAATATTGGAAACCAAAAAGATATTTAAAAAAATCATCAATGGCAGAACACAATGGACTATTCTTAGGCAATATTATTTTATTTTATGTATTTTTTCTATTTTTATGACTTGTGAAAACCACAGATAATATTTTCATGAGACTTTTGCCTAATAAAAATCTCTGCAACATGGATTATGCTCCTTTGCCAGAGTTCGTATGTGGGGTATAAAAGCTAAGGCAGCAATATCCAAAAAAATTGAACACAGCCATCGAGGATTACTAATTTACAATGTACTGAATTCGATATTTTATAGGAAACATAGTCTATAAATATAAAGGAAATACAGAATATTTTGAGTATGTCCAAATTTTTTAGAACAGTACTGGATTTTTTGTCACAGGGACATCACTAATCAATCAATGTATATTCTTCTCACAGAGACGAAACTGTACTAGACGAAATTGTTGAGGATCCTTGCAACTCACATGTGAAACGTGGCGTATAATTTAAATATATACAATTTCCAAAAATTATTAGACGTGGTATTCTATCATGGGTGGAAATGGCGAATGTTGCATATGTGTAAAGTGATCACTTAAGCCAACCGTATGATAGGTCATAAGTCCTATGTACACCCAAAAAGACTTATATACCTACTCTCCCTTAAAAAATATAGTTTCGTCTCTGTGAGACATCTATAATATACATTAATAAAGGAAATATGATTTTGCAAGGGAATAGATACATGAAATATACAATTTAGTACATTTTAAATTAGTAATCCTCGGTGACTCCATTCAAAACATTTGTTTAATTATTTGGATATTGCTGCCTTTGCTTTTAAACCCCACGTATAGATGGTGATGGTCATCCATGTGGAGTGTCACAGTTTACTAAATTCTTTTTTTAAATTTTTTTTATTTTTATTTTTTTTGGGAATCTCAACAGTATACAATTTATTATAATAATACATAACGTATTTGGTAATTCGTAGAACAATTATGGAGATCCACGGCATAAAATGTTAAGTCAAGCAATAAAGAGAACATATATTAAATAGAGGGATAGGAGTGGGAGTTAGAGGGGGAAGTGGAGTGAAGTGTATGGGATTGTGGCTGAGTAGAGTGCGTATTTAATCTGTGCGTGACGTTGTATACAGATATGGGGGTATGTGTAAAGAGTGATGAGAGTTTGGCTGTGGTGTGTGTATGATGATGGTCGGTCTCAGTTAAGCCGGTGAAGATATAGTAATATAATATAAGCGGTTTAAATACGATTTTTAAGAGCTGAGATGTTGGTATTAAATATATCAATGTCATTGAAGTGGTCATTGTATGCTTTGCATGTTCGCTGGATGAATGAGTTCTGTGCATAAGAGGTTCTGCTTATGGGTACATGGAAGAGCACGGACTGTCGGGTTCGCCTTGATGGAGCGTGGAGAGAAACCAGCTCCAATTGGCTGGGACAGTCAATATGTCCCTGAAGTAACTTGAAAAGTAGTATTTGATCAGCTCGTGCTCTTCTATGTTCCAGGGTTCTCATGTTATAGAAATCCATTGCTTCCATATATGAGTCGAAATACATGCCGGATTTACCATTGAGGCGACGCAAAAACCTGTTCTGTATTTGTTCTATTCTCGCAATGTATGTTGTCTGTTGTGGATTCCAGACCTGAGATGCATACTCCAAGTGAGTGCAAACGTAGGAATAATATAAAAATTTTAATGAGTGAGGATTTTTGAATTGTTTGAAGGTTCGAAGTATGAATCCCAGCATTTAGGCTTTGGAGATAATATGGTCAAAGTGCGCTTTAAAAATAAGTTTACTGTCGAGAATTATTCCGAGGTCTTTTAATTCGCATTTGTTTTCTAGTTGAGCGTTGTTTATTGAGTAGGCAAACTGAATGTTATTGGTTTTCCTGGAAAATGTCATTTGAAAGCATTTTTTTGCGTTAAGAAGAAGTTTGTTTATATGACAGTAGGCAGAAACGCGGTTAAGATCTTCTTGAATTTTTCGGCAATCGTCTAGGGAGTTCACTTTTGCGAAAATCTTCATATCATCCGCATAAAGTAGGAAATTAGCGAAATAAAAGCAGTTTTGTATGTCATTTATATAGATTATGAACAGTAATGGACCCAGTAAACTCCCTTGAGGGACTCCAGAGGAGATGCGAGCCCAGTCAGATTTAAGACCGCCGATGACAACTGTTTGGTTTCTGTTGGTAATGTAGGAAATAAGCCACCTTAGTAGGTCACCGTGGATTCCTATTTTTATCAGTTTATCAGCTAAAATGTCATGATCGACTTTGTCAAATGCTTTACTGTAGTTTGTGTATACGGCATCGGTTTGCGCTCGTTGATCTTCTTTCTATTTTAATTCCATTTCAAACTCATCTAATCATGGCGTTCGACTCCGTTTACCTGACAGAGAAGGGGGACCCACCAAACGCCCAGGGCCGTTCAATGAGCAATAGCTCCCATATCGGCCCTACACTTTCGCCTTTTCGAACTTTATTCCATTTACTTTTTATAATTCACATTTCCTAACCTGTCTTTTACCTCTTTCTCCCTTTTCTTTTTTGTTTTGTAAATATTTCTTTTTTCTTTTGTACTATGAATAGTTTTACATTAATTAAGTGGAATGATGTAAACGGTATAACTTTTTTATGTAAAAATATTGTCCTGAGACTATGGAAACAGAAGGAATCACACAAAAAAAACTAGGATTTCTCAGCGCTCTGTACATTTTACAGTAAATTGGAAATTGGTAGGGGGGTCTAGAATACATTACAAGATTCACAAAACGTCTGGAAACGCGAACATGTATGTAAGTGCTACGACGCCATCGACACAAACAATGTTTAGTGACGTTTTGGTGATTACAGAGAAACGATCCTGTTGAAACCAGCGGCGAGGGACCAGCGACAATAAATTAAGAGAGCACTTAACGAACAAGCGCGAGCAGTGCGTACATTGAAAAATTACTTTTACACAGAGATATATTTTGGAGAAAAACAAACAAAGATATAAAATATTTATGTGAAGAATATTATGACATTTTAAATTATGAATTCTATGATAATAATTGATAAAGAAAGGAGTGCTGAGTGGTTTGGTCTTGTAGAACGTATGAGCGAGGATGTTTAAGAAAATATATAGGGCAAGGTTGAAGGTAACAGAAAAAGAGTGCTTCTGCGAAAGACCTGGCATGATCAGATTCTACTATTAAGTATCGGAGGATAGCCCTGTTAAAAGCCTCAACAACCGTAGAGCACGCATGAGAATATGTATGAATGTAGCCGAAGCAAAAGTGATGTGCCAAGGTAAAATAATATGGCGTTCTATCCTCTCTGACTACCCCTGCGGGGAAACGGCGTGATGGTTACTTAGTTAGTTAGTTAGTGATAAGAATATTACGAGACATCTCTTTTGATTCTATATTTTTTCAAAATGTATGTTTACGTAAATGTCGTGCTATGGGCGTGCAGTGAGGACATTTAAATCGCACCTTTAATCATAAAGTGAAATAACTCAAAATTTACATTTGGCGGGGTTTTATCATGGCGGGGACTAACTACCCAAGGCCAATGTGTTCAGTTTAACAGCCCGTTCCAATGATTAAAATGACAGAGATAGGAGACAATCTTTCTCTTTAATAGTAATGCGCGAGCACTAGTTGATACTCAGAAAGTGATCGAATTCAGTGTTACGCCTGGCTTCGTTCATAGCAAGGTCTCTGACGAATATTAATAAAACGCAATAAGTCAAAGTATTTCAGTGTTATACTATCAGATAAGTATTTATTTTGGTTACTTATTTTTCAAAAAGTGCAATTATTCAGACTTAGTTCAGTTTATTAGAAAAAATTGAAGTATTTTTTCGATAAATTTGAGACTTGTTACAGTTTTCTATAAATTATATTATGGATTTGGAGAACATTTCCAGTTGATGCACTTTTTTATTAATAATTTTATTTAATAAAACCACTAATGGTTAAGTAGGATTGTTTCAGTATTATAATCTTGATTCATAAGAAACGTAGTATGTTTTGGTTTTGTTTCTGTTTACTATTTATTTTTTAAATACAAGGCAAGTGCCATCTAGAGTTATTTTCCGTTTTTATTAAAAAACAAGATTTAAATTTTGTATGATTTTAATTAATAAAAAGATAATTTGATTTAAAATTTTGAATAATATGTAAATTATATTTTAAGTATTCTTTGTCAGATTTTAGGATGGCTTCGAGGGCATGAGGATGGCTTTGAGGAAGGTAAATCCTTTTTTAAGGCTACGTTAGACATCTCTGATCGTATGATATTTACAATACGGAAAAAACAGAATGAGAATAATTTTTCATTGTCTTTTAATTTTGATTTGAGAGGTCGACATCAGTCATAGAAAAATTAGTCCCGAATTAAGAACTGCCCTGAAAAAGCACATTCAATATATCCCTACGATTGAATCTCAATACCTACGAGCTTCTACATCAAGAGAATATATTGATGGCAGCAAAACCATCAAAGACTTGTATAATGATTTTAAAATAAAACAAGAAAAGGAAAATAAAGACGCTGGTACTTACATACCTGACATACTACAAAATATTTACAATGGAATTTAATCTCATTTTTCCAACCCAAAAAGGATCAACGTGATCTTTGCAACTATTATTTTAATTCTAATACTGATCAAAAAGAAAGATCTTGAAGAAAAATGTCAAACACATATAGAAGACAAGAACTATAGTAGGATTGAAAAGCTCAATGATCGTAATAAGGTTAATAAAAATGTCAGAGTGGCTGTGTATGATTTAGAAGCTGTGCTGCAGTGCCCAAAAGGTGAATCTTCGTCCTTTTACTACAAGTCAAAGTTGAATTGCTATAATCTCACTATAACCGAATTAACACCAAAAGAATGCAATGTAGCCTACAAAATGTTCACTGCTATTTTTGGTCTGAATGTGATGCAAAACGCGGTGCCATATAGATAGGCTCATGTGTGTGGAAATATTTTAAAGGCTTGAGCAATGAAGATGATGAAGAAAAGGAAGTCATATTTTACTCCGACAATTGCTGCGGCCAAAACAAAAATAAATTTATAACATCTCTATACCTCCATGCTATACAAACATTAAACATTAAGAGCATCACACACAAATTTCTAATTAGAAGCCATACCTACGCAAAACGAAGCTGACAGCGTACACAGCCTCATTGAGAAGGAGATTAAGAAAACCCTAATATCTGAACCGATATATACTACACCGGACCAATATACTTCTTTGATTAAGAGTGCTAAAAAGTCCAAACCTCCGTTGATGGCTAAAGAACTAAATTTTGAATCATTTCTGTATTTGAAATTACTACAAGAGGAGTGGGAATATAATTTTACAACAAATACTGAAGGAGAGAGTATTAATTGGAATAATATAAAAGTATTAAGAGTAACCAAAGAAAATCCTACCTCTTTTTTTTATAAAACAGCATACAAGGATGAAAACTTTAAAGAAGTTAATGTGAGAAACAAAAGAAAGAAAATGAAACGAATATCAGAAATAACACTACAAGCAGCCTATTTTCAAAGACAAGAATTAAGTGAAAATAAGAAAAAATACTTAAAAGAGCTTATCTCAAAGAGATTGATTCTTTTTATGCAGGGTTTTATAATTCTATATTAAAATTAACTATTATTAATTTTAATTATTATAATACTTACTCAATTAAAATTTTTGAGAGATTTAAGTTTTTGTTTTGTTTTGATTACGACTTCTAAATCTATTTAAATTTTTGGAATAAGTTTTTGTTTTGTTTAGATTACGACTTCAAGTGTAGTTTTTTATATTATTATTAAATAATTAATGACAATTATTGTTTTATAATTGAACCATTCAAATGTTTTTGATCAAGATTCTGCGTTCCAATCTTTTAATTTCATAATAATTACTTATAAAATAAAGAACCATAACATCTTTTTAATATTAAGAAGTAACTTTTTTGTAAATTTAAATCTATTTATTATAAATAATAAAAAATATTTTTTCAATAGTTAAATTTAATTAGTTAAAAACTGCATCAAATCTAAATGTATCACGTACTTGTCAGGTGGATAAAACTGCAACATTTGCTATTACTTCGACTGTGATAATATTTTGTGATTTAATTTTTTGTCATAAAGTGAAATAACTACGAACTTTTTTTTAAATGTTTATTTTAGCGCACTCCTTTTTACGAAATTGATAATTTTGTTCATAATTATATTAGTTCTGTAATTGTACTAATTGAAACTACTTTTCGAATAGACCTAAAACCTATCAGTTTTTTTTTATGACAGATTAAAGTTGTTTAAGCAAACACATTAAACTTTGATTGCGTTTTCCCACAAAATAGAAATTTTGAGTTAATTCACTTTATGATTAAAGGTGCGAAATGATCTCACTTATCGCCCCTGCTACCGAGCGTTCATTAGTGAGTAGGTGCGACCACAGACGGCGAATATTTTGGAAAGACGAATGTAATGCGTTCCACAGACGAGAGATTATTGCGAATTAAATAATAGTGCTCCAATTGAATCCGTGTCCAGTGACTGGTAATAAATAAAAACTAATTATTTTAAATAAAAAATTGATTAATATAATTTCAAGTGTTTCATTTGCCCGCAAACTCAGCCAACGCGTGACGATATGCAAATGTTAAAATATATATTTAAAAAAAAACCGCCCATTTTTAATTTTTGCTTCTCTCTAAAAAAAAAAAGCGCCCACGCTTTGGAGAATGAAAAAAAAATGTACGATAGTTTATTTTTTACTTATTATTTAGTACGTGGCGTGTTGTTAAATTTTTTTTTTAGGGAATATAATTTTCTAATTTTCTAATTTTCTAGTCTTATTCTTAAAACCCAGCGTACAAAATCTCTTCATTAACTAATTTCTCATATAAAACTTTGATTAATTGATTACGATAGGTTTTTGGTTGAGGGTGGATAGATACTTCGGAGTAGCCGCTTTTAGGGTCACCACCCGTCCTGCGACGAGATATCTCCAAAGTCGTAGAATGCCCGATGATTTTATTCTCTCGTTAAAACATTTACAAGCTATACATAAATACGATTACAAAGATAATGATATATACTCGGGGGTCGATGGGAGACTGACATGCCCTAGCTGTATGTGTGCCTCCGTTGCAGATGTCCGCCTTCGCGGCGCGGTTCGCCTCGGGGCTGCCGCCGGGCTGCTGGGGGCGGGGGACGCCCGTGGCGCTGGCGCTGGGCCCCCGCGCCGGGCCGCGCCTGCTGGCGGGCTGGCTGGGCGCGGCGGAGCGCGGCGCCCCCGCGGCGCTGCTGCCCCCCGCGGCGCGCGGGCCCGCCCTGCTGCACGCGCTGCGCGCGTCCGAGGCCCGGACGCTGGTCTACTCGGACGACACGGCCGAAGGTGAGCAATCTCCCGACATCTCCCGAAACGGGAAATAAACAAACTACAATCTACTTCAATCGACTATTTATAACTTTGTGGTGACATATTTAATAATTAAATAATACGCGACTCGGTATACACCGCTAAATTTTTCTTTATTCACCTCTACAAGTTTCGGGAACGAAGTTCCCTTCCTCGGGAGAATACAATGTATACTAAAAATTATTACACGATCAATATATACTTAACTAGTGGGAGAAGAGTGAGCGGAGTAAATAGAAAGGAGTAGGGGAGGGGTGTTGAATTTTACGAGATTTTAATTGAATTTTACCAAATTTTACAAAATAATAAAAATAATAGACAATTAGATAGTTTTGAAATTTTAGAAATAAGTAAAAATATTAACCTCAATAATAATATAATAAACAGTCAAATTCAATTCCAAAACAACCCCATACTTAACATTTTTCCAATTATAAATAAAAAAAAACAAAGTTGACAATCCCTTAATTATTCCCTAACAACACCCCTCCCCTACCCCTTTCTATTTACTCCGCCCACTCTTCTCCCACTATTTAACTTTATATTAATCGTGTAATAATTTTTAATATACGTTGTATCCTCCTGAGGAAGGGAATTTCGTTCCTGAAACTTGTAGAGGTGAATAAAGAAACATTTAATGATGTATACCGAGTCGTGTATTATTTAATTATTAAACTACAATCTGTTTTTAATGCCGCTGCAAGACTCATTACCAGCGTATCAAAGTCTGCGCATATCTTACACCATGTTCAAAACCTTCACTGGCTCGAATGCCCAGAGAGGATTGAATATAAGTTATGCCTCGCAATATTCGAGGCTATTCGCAACATGGCCCCTCGATACATTACCGACTTCTGCGTTCCATTTTCCGCAAATAACAGACAACTAAGTCTTCGCTCAGCATCAACATCTAATACAAATAGGTTAGCTGAAGTAAATCGCGTCCACAAAACTAATTTCGGTGACCGTGCTTTCGCGGTGGCTGGACCAAATTTGTGGAGTAAACTACCAAATAAACTGAGACAAACAGACAGCTTACCACAGTTCATAAAACAATTAAAGACTTGTTTGTTTTTATACAATCATATAAAAACCTATAGAATCAGATCGTTACATCACTATGTGATGTTTCCCACAGTATGCACTCTGCGAAAATACCTGATTCTTTCTAGCACTTCCAACTATTATAGTCTTAAATGTTAATTCCATTTTTTGCATGTCATCTAGTGAATAAGTATGTCATAGTAAATAAGTGTTTTTAGTCAGTAAGATGTTTTGTGTGAAGCGCCCTAGGTGAGTACCTAGTTACGAAAACGACGCTGTACAAATGAATCAACTATTATTATAATTATTATTGCGAGTGATGGTCAAACCGTTATTTTAACTGGTTACTCTTTGTAGTTATTTGAGTTTTGTATCTGATAGTGATGGTAATTCAACCGGTGATACACTAACCTTTATTTGCGATTTGATCAGATTCTATCGATGATTGGTAACTTATTTTTCGTAATTTATTTATTTCTTTATATGTTCACGCCCATTATAGGGTTTTACATGTAAAATTGTTGTAGTATACAAATCTTTATACGAAACAATATCAAGTATAAGCAGAACCTACATATAAGATATAAAAATATAAAGTCATATCATGTACTATATAAAAAAAAAATAGAAAAATATTACATAAAATTAAAGAAGTATGTAGAACAATATCTGGTATGAACAGTAAAATATAAAAATATTAAGTACATATATAAGTAGTAAAAGGTATAAGCAGTAAAATATGAGTACATTAATATAAAGTACAAATGTAAATGTAATAATGTAATATGAAAAAAAATTCAACGGGTAATCATTGGTACTAGATAATAGTTATATCCAGTGACCAGTGATGTGCTGCTAAAATTCTATGAACCGGCTCGAACCATGGCAAACACTAACCCCTAATATTTTTTTATATATTGTATAAGTATAAAACTTTTTGTATATTTCATTTTTAAATATTTTTTCAAAAAGCATAATATCATATTATACATTACAAAATTATTTATTTACATTACATAATTTATACATTTCATAAATACATTTCAAATAATTTTTTAAATTTTAATTTTTTATTTATTTATTTATTAGAGACACTAACAGGATAATAGGTACATGATACTCTGATAATAAACATTATAGTGAAGACTATGCCCATTATCCCAATTACAAGTGTCTTCGGCACGCTCTAGTAACACGTATATTTGCATCTAAGTAAAGCAACAGGCAACAAAAGAAGCAACTTGTATCCTGTTATCAATCATCGATGCAATAGGATTCAATCCTCTAATATCTGCACCAAGATAACCAGTTAAAATAACGGTTTGGCTATCACTAGTATCTGATTGTATCAATGACTGATAACTGAGATATACCTGTTGGCTAGTACCGATGGTTGCCCGTCAAAGTGTGAAAAACCAGTTATCAATCATCAAAACAATCTGATACAAATCTCTAATATGAATCTATTAGTCAAGAAAACAAAAGCATGATAAAATGGAAACTGAGACCTTGCATAGAAAGGATTCGTGATGAAAACTACAGTTTTACGGGATAATTTGTTACATAACGAACACAGTCATACAATAATGATTATCTTAGTTAAAACCCTGTTTAAATGGTGAACTGCACTTCCAACACTTAAAAGTATTCGATAATTTTTTTTTCAATTCCAGCAATTAATGAGATATTGGACGAGCCTGAGATGAAAGGTGTTACTTTGGTCCAGTACAACATGGATGCAACCAAAGATACTCCACTGCTGAGGGGCGCAGTCTCTGTAAATCCTGAAGATGAGACCTTATCGGACAAACCGAACCTAGAAGAATTGGCCAAGGGTAGCTTCAAAGACCGTCTCATCTATATTTATACCAGTGGAACTACCGGCCTACCAAAAGCAGCCATCATTACAAATTCAAGGTATACAGGGTGAACAGAATTAGTCTGCAATAATTTACAGAATGATTCTTGCCTAAATTATGAGAAAATATAATACAGGGTGTAATAGAGCTAATCCACGATACTTTACAGGTGGATTTCTGCCGTGATTATGAGTCGAAAACGTTCAAGCAGCCGTGATCTAATATCAATAGTTATGGAGATTTGCAATATTAAAGTTTGCATTATTTTTTCAATATTTCTAACTCATTTTTTACAAAACATTCAAGTATCATTACAGTAACTTATGTTGATTATGAAAGTTTCATTTGTTTCAATAAAAATTAAATAAAATAACAAAAACCCTGAAAAAATTCCAATTGGAAATGGGAGGTTTTTGTCATTTTATTTGACTTGTATTAAAGGAATAAATGTTTCATATTAGATATAAGTTACTGTAATGATAGTCCGACATTTTGCAAAAGTAAGTCAGAAATATTGAAAAAAAAAAATGCTAACTTTGATGTCGCATATCTTCTTAAATATTTTCGACACATAATGAAGGCAGGAATCTACCTGTAAAGTATTGTGGACTACCTTTGTTAGACCCCGTGTATAGGAGTTAAATTTTCTCGGCTATCCCGCATCAGTTGGTCCTGGGAAGGATCGTTGTACTCCCAACGTTTCGAGCAGATCGCACTACACATCTTCACTTGTGACTTGTCAAGGAAATGTCGCTCGTATATGATCATGCAAAACTTCATTTAAGGCCGAAAGTTCAGGGCAAAGAGAATTTAATCGGTATAATTAGCTCGCAATATACAATGTGATATTATGTGACCACTCAAATTTATGACTGTATTTGGAAGGTTTGGGAAATTATTCGGTTCTAATGGGTTTTTAATGGTTGTGTTGATGATATGTATTTTTGGGGGATATAAATACAGGGTGTAACAGAGCCGGTCCACGATATTTTGCAGGTGGATTCCTGCCTTGATTATGAGTCGAAAATGTTCAAGTAACCACGACCTCATATCAACAGTTAAGGAGATATGCAACATCATTTTTTTTTTTTCAATTTTTCAGACTTATTTTTTATTATATGTTGGACTATCATCTCAGTAAATTATTTCAAATATAACATATAAAAAAATTCCAATTCCACATGGAAGACATTACAATTGGAATTTCTGCAGGGTTTTTATCAATTTGTGTAACTTGTATTCAAACAAATGAGTTTTTCGTAATCAATATAAGTTACTGTAATGATAGTTCAACGTTTTGTAAAAAAAAAGTCAGAAATATTGAAAAAAAATGCCAAAATTGATATTGCAAAACTCCATAACTATTGATATTTAGTAATGGCTGCTTGAACATTTTCGACTCATAATCGTTTGTCAACATATCTGTTTCCCTTATGTGCAAATATCCAAACAAAAGCTACATGTTTATTGTTTTTGGACTAAGTAATTAAATATCAATCTGTAATCATCCGTATTCTGAACTAAGCAATATTGCTATTTTCTGTATCTTGACAGTTATTGTATAACATTGTGATGCCGTTGTGATGTTTTATGTTTGACAGATTTGAAATTAATGAATTCAATCAATTAGAAAGCTCATCATTCGTAATTGTGAATAACTTAAGGTTTGTTTACGCGTTATAGCTTTCTGATTGATTGAATTCATTAATTTCAAACATGTCAAACTTAAAACATCGAAATTGGCGGCAATACAATGTTATTCATACCTGTCAAGTTTGGGATAAGATCTGACATCTCAATATTGTTATTTTCAGAATATTGTTTGTTGAACAGCACAGATATTGTTGTTTAGCCAAACATTCATACCCACACACATTGACGTATTATATTATAGACACGTTATTCCCAGCACTACTAGCAGGCTTTCATATGTAGCAAATCATTTCAAAAACGCTCTGTGCGTAGACAGAAAAATCAGGTAATTTGAAGTCATGGTGACTAAAATAACATATTCATTTTTACAATAGTGTATGATACTCTGTTCCTTGTTCCCTGGGTCTTTACTTTTCGGCGTAGGATCGCGCCCCATCACAAAGAAGGTCCGTTCGATAACGAAAACAAGTAAGGCAATTACCTTACTTTTGAGATGCCAAGATTTCACGCTTGTAACATATCTACAGTTTATTATATCATTGCCCACACAGATGGAATTACCTGCTTTGGAGTCTGAGAATATGACAATTGTATCAAAATGGCTTACCCAACTCGTATAAACTCTTGTTTTAGGTACATCATGGTAGCTTCGGTGGCTTTTCAAATGGCAGAGCTGAAGCCCGACAGAGACGTACTATACTCTCCTCTCCCTCCGCATCACACGGCCGCGGGGGTGCTCGGCGCGGGACAAGCGCTGTTCATGGGCGTGACGGTTGTCCTCAAAAATAAGTTCTCAGCCACCAATTTCTGGACCGATTGTGTCAAGTATAACTGCACGGTGAGGGATTTCTTTATCTATCTAGCATTACCAGGTTTTCATCAGCACGCCACCTGCGAATTCAAATTATAAATGAGTGATCCGCAAGCCTCTTGGGGCCTGCCGTATCAACTTGGCGATGATAGTTTAAACGGCGGATCTCGTTTAACCCGGTGTGCATTGGCACTATGTGCGATCTATGCAGCATCAAAAGTGTTTTTATTCAATTTTTCGACATTTCTCTATTCTTTATTTCTATTTGACAATTTTATTATTAACTTTGAATTGAATTAAAAAATTTGAAAAGGGGATAATTATTCATTTTTAAGATTGATAAACAAATAAATATTTTTTAAGAAATCGGATTTATTTGATTTAAATCAGATTGTTTGATTTTAATTTAATATTCTTATCTTTTTTAGTTTGGAAGTCAGTTATTGTTGAGAAAAAACACAAAAATTAACAAAAAATTTGGGTTTCTTACGATGTTATGTTTTTATTGGTATTGTAATTTTTAGTTTTCCAAAACTAAGACTAATTTGGCCGCCTTCTCAGTGCCTAACTATTTCTTATTTTGCTGCGCTACAAATTGAATGCCGAAAATATTCTTTCGACCCCAGCGGAAGAAGCAACTGTACTTATCAGTTGCTTGATTATATCCAATTCTTCTTCAGCTATACATTTTTTCATATTAAGTGTTGTTACCCACCAATCAGTACGGACGGTTTTCTGTATGACTATTTTATCAACTAATACTCGAGTAAAAGGCTCAACATTTGCCGGGGCAAATCCCTTGACACTTTTTGGCTGATTTGGTTGCAGTAAAAAAGTATTGATTTTTTTAAAAAATCACTTGATTTTAATCGCGGTTTAAATCACCGATTTAAGGGGGGGGTAAGGTTAATTCGTACAAAAAAAGGTCGGTTTTTGTGAATTTTTTGTGATGACACAGTTAAAATCTCTTTATTAAAACCAATGGTACATTAAAGTATGATATTTGAAGAATATTGTGTAAAATTTTCAAGACGAAATATTAAGAAATACGGCAATGGCAGTAATTATTCGAACGTGTCTCGGAAAAAAGTAGAATTGCGGTTTCCATCATAACTTGGTGCTAAATCATCTGAAATAAATAAAATCAAAGTTCATTCGTTAGATAATAGATTTTTCCAGGTAACGCTGGGAGGGTTTTTTGAAATTTCAATTTTTCAATTTTTTGGAACACTTTGAAGGGAAAAACACGATTTTTTCGAAAAATATCGACTAATTTGTTATTATAAAATAAAAATTAATAACAAATTTGAAAAAAACTCGACAGCGTTACCTCGTAAATTATATACAGAAATAGTATTCAAAATTTCAAAAGGATCGGTGTAGTAGTTTTGAAGTTATGATGGACACCGACTTTGAAAACGTGAGATGTGGGGAAAATGATTTAAAGTTTTGCACACTGTAAAATTCAAAATAAAACTCAACACTTATTTTATACTTACACATAATCGTCGATGCCATGTTCACATGGCAAAGAGCTTTCATCATCAGCATCTGTTTGTCCTTGTCTACGCAAAACTCTTCCAATGCAAATAGCACGTCTGGTAGTCCTCAGGTGAGCGTGTCTCTTAGCTGCCCGAGCAGGTATAGAAAATCAGTCTGAGTATGGCTCAAATGTTCATAATTTCGTCAATTTTGCTCCGATTGACTTGAAATTTTGACACAATATTCTTAAGATGTTATACATTCATTTAAAAAATTAAAAATAAAATGCAAAAAAAAAAGTTAAAAACCTTACCCCTCCCTTAAATCATCTCAACCCTGGTCACATTACATAATATGTGTTAATTTATATGTGATTTTCAGGTAGCCCAGTACATCGGAGAAATTTGCAGATTTCTTCTCCTGGCTCACGAGAAGACCGGCTCCAAGCCTGTCCCTGAGCACCGCCTGCGACTGATGGTAGGGAATGGACTCAGGGGCGCCTTGTGGAGAAGGTTCCAGGACACGTTCAGGATACCAAAGATTTACGAGTTTTATGGAGCTACGGAAGGCAATACAAATATGAGTAAGGGAAAGAAATTATCTTTATTGTATTACGTATATAAGAACCCCGGGTAGATTGTAAAAAAATAACATTATCTGAGGAGTATAAAAGCAAAGGCAGCAATATCCCACTAAGGCTAAGATGAATACAAAAAACGTGCTCAAGAAATTTCTCTGAAATCTATGAAACCTATAGGCAACTTAAGGCGAGCGGGGACTGAAGTGTGGTGAGAGGGGGTCTCATCCCCCGTGCATCTCTCTACCTGCTAGCACCCCTATTTAGTGTTGTACATGCCTACATCGATTCCACAAATTCTAGCGGGCCTAGTGATTCATACCACTGTCTATAAGTCACTCATCACGCACATTCCTTACGCACTCACATTCCTTACGCCTGCCTTCAATTCGTTCGCCGACTATATATCTTATTGGAAATAGGTTTTTAAAAACAATTACCACCTCAGTTTTTCATTTATTTATGTTTATAAATAAATATATAATATTTACATATAGATAGTGTTGTGTTTGTTTCTAAATAGTGGACATTGCATTGCTGTTTACGTCTAAAATCTGCATCAACTCTTTCTTTAGTAAGAAGCGGCCATTTTGTCATGTGACATATCATTGGGAGTTGATTAGTTGAATTGGATATTGATTCCTTTGCTGGAAACATGATTTTGGAAGAGATAGAGCTGTATTTCCTGTGAAGTCTCCAATTCAGTACATTCTAAATTAGTAATCTTCGGTTACTGCACTATAAACATATTAATTTTTTTTTGGATATTGCTTTTATACCCCTCACATAACAGAACTAATAGAAAAAAAAAAACAAACGTTGCATGTCTCAGACACGTATATAACACGACCCCTGCTAATAATGTATTTACCTCCATATTTCTTCATCATTCCTTTGTTTAAAGTTACTCTTAATTTTAAACATTTTTATATTAAACTCAATTCCCCGTTTTCTGCAAGTTGTACACACTCATGAGATTATTACATTAAATATAATTTTAATTTATGGCCTCGCTTTTTGGTTCCTTCAACATATTAAGAAGCTGGGAGAAGATAATTTTTTGTTGACTATTTAATAGCGTTTTATATTTGGATCATTTGTGCGTTTATTAATTTCAAATTTTTCGAGTAAATTAATTCTGAAAACATTAATTTCTATATGTAAATAGATAAGTTTATATGTCAATAGTTAATTCTACTTTCAGTAAACATATCATCCCAAGAAGGAGCCATCGGATTCATTCCTCGTTTCGCTTCATTCGTTTCACCAATACTGCTAGTCAGGTAAGTCTTCATTAATTTTTGTTGATGCCATGTTCCTGAGGTACGCAGTGGCAAGACACCAGTCTAGTAGCCAAATGATTGGCGGTGCAATCCTAGTTTAAGTAACTCATGGCCCCCTATCTTCTAGAAACGTGTCAAAGTGTGGTGGAATTATTTTTCTGCATGCTGTGAAAGGCTTTTCTAAAGTACGGAGTTCCCTGAATAATAGAGGCGTGTGTTATGTATCACAATAAAAGATTAATGCAACCTTAGACCTAACGACATTATGACAAAAATTGAAATCTCAAAATGTTTTTTTTCTTGAAAGAGCTTTAACCGGTCGTATGCCGCGCAATTTCGCGCACGATAACTGTTTTTTATACACTTTTTTGTGTCGGTTATATTCATGTAAAAATCAACAATAATCGCTAAGAAGTTGCATTTTCTGGTTTCTCAACATACATTAATTATGAAAATTAGTAACGAAATTTACTGTCAGAAATGTAGGCACATATCAAATAAAACCAAGGAAGCAATAACACTAAAGATAGTTTATTTCAATATTTTCGTTCTAAATTTATCAAAGAATATAAAAATACTTAATTTTAACACTTCTTTATTTAAAAAAGTAACCTATAAAAAAACAAGTTTTTACTATACTCCCTTTCTTTGTAAAAATATAGCAATAATTAAAGACGAATTAAAATATATAACATAACACTAAACTTACAGGAATTTAATTTATTTCTAAAATGTCAGATGTTTTGAGATGTCAAGATTTTGATAGATTCAATTATCATCAATATCGTACCTTATGAATTTCCAGCGTCAAATGATTTAGTCAGAATCAGATTTGAGTAATGTAGAATTCTTCAAAACTAAGCGGAAATCTAAAATAAATAAATGATTATTTGATTTCTTCCCAAAATACCCAGTTTTGCTGTCATCTGTGAACCAATTGTTATAAATTTTCAAAATTCATAGTTATGTACCTATTATTCCGACGGAGTAATTCATATTTTAAATATTCCGTAGCGTCGTCGTTAGGTCGCCGTTGGTAGTAATCAAACTTTTGTAATGATTCCAATTTGAAACAACCATTTAAATTTCTAAAAATCCAAAATTATACTTTGATTATTCATTTTTTTAAACGAAAATTTGATAGATCTTATTGATCGTCGTCATGAGTCTGCTTGCAAAGTTTCAGCTCGATTGGATCACGGGAAAAATTTTAAAAATCGATCCAAAGTTTTTTCGTCAAGGAAACAAGCAAGCGGACGCCACGAGTTAAAAGAAAGGAAGTAAAAATATCACTTTTATAACAGATAAATAACACAATTAGTGTGCAGCAAAGACGATATTTGGATTGATTTTATGTCCGGTTTGCACGGCAAATGAGGTTAATTGACAAATAGAACTCGTTCATTCATTCAAAAGCTTGAGATATAACAAATGATAAGCTTTAAAAACCCATAAACGCAGGTAAAATAGGCCGAATTGGCATGCGTGTCTAGGGATCGCGCCCTGGCACCTGACCGGTTAACTTTCCTATCGGTGCTGTAAGTTGACATTTCCTCTAATTATGTGAATATCTCTATAAATATACTAAATACATAATTCATATTTTAGGCATTCCTCTATAATGTATTTATGTATTGGATAACATAATTATTAATTTGTCAATACGTGCATATAAGGTGATATGAGTTTTTTCTTTTTTACGGTAGTGTAATGTAGGATATTGAAGGAAAATGTATTATGTTACCCATTTATTTACTTAAATCACCTAATAAACATTGTCCAATAAAAATCAGATACATTTGAAACAGATTTCTGATAGGAGAACAGCTATCAGATTCATTTTTGATTGGTTTAATTTATAATATATACTACGTAGAACTTATTAGAAAATTCGAATCAGATAACAAATCTGTTTGTGTACAGTGCTATTAGATAATAAATATCAAGTAGTTATCGTATTTATATAACATAAATATTGCATAATATTAACCTTATTTTGCAAAATTATAAATATGTACTTTATTGAAGAGTGTCATAATACCCTGCAATAAATACATAGAAATGGTTTTGTATCTAAAATCCCCATTTTGTATAAATTAGTCCTACAGGTAACCTCCGTTCATTGTGACGCCGGCGAGTGCAGATTCGTTACATAGCTTTTTTTTTTAAATTTGTGATCTGGTATAAAACTTGTTTCTGCCCAGCTATAAAAATATTGCGAGGATATTGGAGTTGAACTTCGAAATCATTTAGGGGAGCACGGGTAGGATTGAACCACTTTTTTTTAAATCGTTGTTCTGGAGAAAGGGAACAAGATAAACCAGCAGAGTAAATTGCTAATGTTAGCTAAGTTTATTGCGTTTGTAAGGATAGTAGATAAAATGTTGTCATATGTTTATGTTCTTTATTATTTTAGTAAATATAGCAAAACACCTACTGGCTCACTTCTACCCATGCATGGGTAGGATTGAACCAAGTAGTGGGTAGAATTGAACCATTCACATGATGGACTAAAATAAAACCAGCTAAAAGTATAACAATATTTAAAAAAATAATAATTCCAATTTAAGTTATATAAAAAATATGTAGTCAAAAGAAAAATAAAGAGAAATAAGTATGTAAATATTATTAGATACAAATTAAGATAAGTAACAAAGACAAAAAATTAACAAACATTAATACAATCAAATTGAACTGGAAATTTGTAATGACAGTGTTGTCTTTTTGTTGTGCCTGAATACCTTGGCTGGGGAAGTGTCAATCTAACATCATTTAGAGCCACAGTAGAAATGTCTGGAATGTCTGTCATCATAAAAAAATACCCTTTTTACGGAAAAACTAATGGTAATTTCTTGTTTTATACTGTCAAAACTTAATACCTTCCCAACATAATACACATCAGACTTTTTAGAAATATGTAGTAAATTTAACCAAGATGAAGCTCCCTTCACCTGTGTAATGTACTCGTACTGGGTCAGGCGGGTAATAATTAATTAGTAAATACTTCGAGTGACAGCGATGCAACTTTACTTTATTTATATGTACGACTGACAGCAACTAGGTACAATGATACTGCGAGGAATCTGGACGCCCGTCGTAGCGACGACGCGTCTTAAAAGCCAAAAGATGTCAACACCAACCGATCCGTTCATTGGCCGCCGGTGACGACATCCCCGGCGAATCAACTGCCGCCCACATGACAACACTTTTAACTCGGCCAATCAGGAGGCCCGTCACCTGTTCACTTTATTGTGACATGTATAACCACAATTTATGAATACCTACTATAGTATAACCTGGATCACCATTCAAATCTCCGTGTAAATCTTCCTCTTGAATAATTAAGTCTTCAAATTCACAATCTGAATCTGATGACTCCTGCAATACTGGTTCCTCTTCTGATTCATCTTCACTCATTTTTAACTCTCGACGTATGTTTTTAGGTTTTTTATTACAAGACCTGTTCATAATTTCCTCCTTTTCAGGAGTATCCGTGGCAGTCATTGATCGACACTTTTTCCTTCCCTTTCTAAGGTCACTCCTTTTACCTGCCTTTGGAAAGCCTTTGAAATTCTGAGGGCTAACAAATATATTAATTAGATGATGTTGACGGCTGATATTGATGTTGTTATCTATATTGGTCAAGTCCTCAATATCTTTAATGTTAGGAGTGGTAGTATGAGGAGTAAAAACGTTCTGACTTACTGGTTGATCTGACACATCTTGGGTGATGTGATGAATCGTGGTAGAGTTGAAATTCTTCTATATCCATAGCTCTATCTGTAACAGAGCTGCCAAGAAATCTGCTTCTGCGAACACATTTCTGTCGAATGGAAATATTCCCGTTTTTTTAAATGCAGCTATTATATTAGCAGGAGCCATAGCTTTTTGATAAGCAATTCCATCACATGATGCCACGTTGTAAATTTGAAACGTTTTACCAGGATTGTGAAGGATCCACGAATCTATAGCTACAAAGGTCCCAAAACCCCCACATCAAGTGGCTGCAACTTATTTGTCGAGTGAGGTGGTACAGTAAGAATAGTCAGTCCATGTTCTTTTGCCTCATTAATTACTCTATGGACAAGTGCGCTTCGTAATTATCATATATTAATAACGATGGGTTTTCTTTGCTGCTGGAAGTGCATTTTATAAAATGCTTCATCACTTCAAAAAAAAGTTCACTGTTCATCCAACCCGTTTTAGTTGCCAGGCCCAGAGACCCCGTAGGAGCTCCTGCCAACATATGATCATGAAAACGCACCCTTGGAAAGATAAGCGCTGGTGGAAGAAACTGTCCTGAAGCACTGATTATTGCACAAGTTGTAACAAGTGTTCCTCTCTCTGCACTTGTAACTTTGCAGACACTCTTGATCCCTTTCTCTGCCATAGCCTTTTGCGGAATCTGTACAGTAAGAGTTCCGGTTTCATCAAGATAAAAAATGCAGGTGCCATTTGCAAATGCTGGTGTTCTTAAAAGAGCCTCCTGTAACTTGTCAAAAAATATTTTGACATTGTGGGCATTGAATGAAGTTGCCCTAAAAAGTGAACAGGCTTCAGGTGTTCGAAGGGTTAAAACAGGGTAACGTCTCCTAAAATTTGTCATCCATTCGAGGCCTCCCATTTTCTCCTTATGCTAATTTTCTGGAATATCGATTTTACTTATAACTGCCATCTCGTAAGCAAGACGACGACATTCATTCATGGTAAGCCATAAAACATTCTTGAACTGGTTATAATATACTCTTTCAGTGCGAATTCCTGTTTATCTGTGAATATTCTCTTAACATAGTAGTTTGGCGCCAGACGTATGTTCTCACCACCAATCTGCAACTTCTTCCAGTACAACGGAGAGTCGCATACGGAATATGAAATTTTTTCGCTGCTTCTCTCATAGGACAGTGTGCCAAGATTGGAACTTAATGTTCTGTGCACATATTTTCCCACATTCTTACCTCGGAATATCATTTCCATCATGGAGCTCATGAATCAAGGCCCGATTGCAGTATTCAAAGCCTACTATTTAAGAAAAACAGTGTCCCAACTCATTGAAGAAGCTGCTGGAGGTTATAGAGTGACAGAGATGCCATGCGGATGTGGTGGAAACAATTGAATATTTTGAAACCTTTATGGAAGTCACCCAGTCGTGTAAGAAAGATCTTTAGAAAAGCTTGCAGAGAAATTGTTGAAGATCACATCAGTAATTGAATACTGAAAATGAATAAATGAAACTAAGTGCCAAAAGTAAAATTTTTAAGAAAAGTATACAGATTAGCACTATATGCATTCGCCAATACATTAAACACTGCACTGAATTCCAATCTGTGTTAAATTCCTAGTTATTAGGGAATGAATATCCCACAGGTATAAATAAGGTACTAAACAATGTGAGTATCTTATAGTTTTTAGTATTGAAATGATTAATTCACATGAGGCACCGGCGTGTAGTAGTGTAGAAAATATTAATGAGAATGTGTGTAAAATAGCACATAAAGAGTGAAAAACACTATGCATATTTGCTATTTACCTTGTATCTAAGAATGAACATTCTGGCACTTAGTGCTTTATTCATCTCCAGTATTCAGTTATGAAAATGATACAGTTTAAAATATCATCGAAAAAATTAATCTTATAATTATTCACGGAGGCATCGAACTGTAGATAATATAAAAACTTTGTTAAAATCTCACTGCGAACCCAGGAAATGAACTGTCATACTATGTCCCAAGAAAATGATGTCTCGAAACCTGTCCCGTGCGTGCGAAAGATACAAAGGTGCTAAAATCATTGAAAAGGCCCTTTCAATTCACAATCATTGCGTGGAGTTGCTAGAAGAAAACCACAAAGATTATAAACAAGTGTAAAGCACAGTTGTTACGGATTATTTAAAAGTTGTCAGCAAAACCAAATTTATTAATAAAGACATGCACCCGCCTGCCCGGATAGGAGGAGATCCGTGCTTCAAATCCCGGTAGCAGCCAAATATATTTTCGTTGATTTGATTTCTCTGTTATATCTTTCTAATTGATTAATATATTTGGTTTTAAAAATTTCACAGAACTTTGTTCTGAAAAATTTGCAATTTCACAATAAGTTCCACAATGTGTTCTTGAATATAATATAAATTGTCAGCAAATTTTACATAATAAACTTAAAGAGGACAAACAAGGATCTAGAATCTTTTTTGCAATGCAGAAAAAAAGAATAATAAAATTATGATTTTTTTATTTGACATTTTTTGTTTATCGATAAAATGTTTCTGCGAATTTCACATTTAAAAATTTTGCTTATCGCAACCATGTCCAGAACATATCCCCTGCAATCAACGGGGGGTTATCTGTATGTTATATCAATATCTTACTAACAGACCTTTCACAGTGAAACAAAACCACTCTTCTTTTTTTTAAGTCATCTTCTATGTTTGTGCAGTTTTAATTTTCTTTTCCAGATGCAATCGACTGACGGGAGAGCCGATAAGAGACACCATGGGACTCTGTACGCCATGTAAACCCTGTGAGCCCGGTAAGCACTTATCTTTTAACCATTAAACAGGATTTTTAATAAGATTTTTTAAACCTAAACAGGACCATTACTCTAATGCAAAACTAATCAACTGAATTATCTTTGTCATAATCTATCCAATACATTCACTATTAGCATTCAATTTATTTGGACAGAAAAGTTTCTTATTATGAGAAATTGTTGTACATGAGTATGTTATCTAGTTAAATATCAAAACCAACCTAAGGTTATAAACTTTTTTTTTGGCAAATCGAAGAAAACTATTTTACATCTTGTCTATAACTTGAATAAGATGAAATAAAACGTAATGGAATAAGGAATTAAAAATAAAACTTTCATATAATATAATGTAAATATTAGGTCCTTACATATGAAATTGGCGTTTAGTATGGGAGGAACATAAAGCCGATTTTTTTTATTATAATATATTTATTTAATCAACGTATGTACCATTGCTATCTATGCACTTTTGCCATCTCATAGGTAGTTCATCGATCCCTTTACTAAAAAAATCATTCGGACGGGAATCAATAAAATCTTTGAAGGCGGTTTGGACTGCCCCATCGGAGTTGGAATTTTTTCCTTTGCGAGAAGTTATCCAAATTTCGAAAAAAATGGTAATCTGTTGGGGCAAGGTCCGGAGAGTACGGTGGATGTCTTAGACATTCCAATTGAAGTTCCTCTAATTTGGTAGCCGTCTGTGGTGCAGTGTGTAGTCTAGCGTTATCATGAAGCAGCAGTGGCCTAGAGCGATTAACCAGCCTCGGTTGTTTAGCAGCTAGCTTTTTCATCATGGTTTGCAGTTGCTGACAATAGACATCTGCCGTAATCGTCTGGCCAGATTTAAGAAAGCTGTAGTGAACGACACCAGCACTAGTCCACCAAACGCTCACAAGTAACTTTTTTGGAGTTAATTTTCGCTTGGGGCATGGTTTGGCTGGTTCGGCAGGGTTCAGCCATTGCGATGAGCGCTTCCGATTATCGTACAGGATCCACTTTTCATCACAGGTAATGATTCGATTTAAAATCCCTTCATTATTGTGCCGGTTGAGTAATGCAACGCAGCAGTCAACGCGCGTTTGTTGATTTGCTTCACTCAATTCGTGAGGTACCCACCTTTCAAGCTTTTTCACCTTACCAATTTGCTTCAAGTGGATTAAAACAGTTTTATCACTAACACCGCAGCCTGCAGCTAACTCGGATGTGGTTTGCGATGGATCCGCTTCCACAATAGCCTTCAATTCTTCATTATCAACTTTGGTCTCCGGCCGTCCACGGGGCTTGTTCTGCAGGTCGAAATTTCCAGAACGAAAACGTTGGAACCAAAAACGCACTGTGTTTTCTTTTGCGGCACCGTCGCCATACACATCATTAATCCTTCGAGCCGTTTCTGCAGCACTGGTGCCACGGTGGAACTCGTACTCGTAAATAACGCGATATTTCAATTTTTCATTTTGTAAACTGAGTGACGCAAAGAAAAAAACAATTGAGGAAAAAACAAATGAATTATAATTTTCAAAACACAAATACATGAGTAAATAGCTGTATAAATTTGGATTTGGAATTCCTAACCAAAGAGAAGATATTTGAGATCAAATTTGCCAGTACGGCAAAACGCCAATTTCATATGTAAGGACCTAATATATTAATTCATATACTAATTTGTATATTTTGTGCTTCATTCCAATATTTAAAATGGACATAAGTACATTTTGAAACCAGCCAATGGATTTTGGTTGATGTCGTTTGAAATTTAAGCGTTTAGATTAAGGTTGATTTTGAAGTTCAAGGAAATAAATGTATTCATTGCATTATTAGGGGTGATGAAATAAAGTTCTCAGTAATTTAAGAGTATAAAATATTAATAAATATTTATTAAACAATGAAGATTTTCATATTCTGAAACTTCAGGTTGATACTTGTTATGATACATAGTTAACTAACATGCAAAATGTAGGAATGAGCTTAGAGAATGACATTCAAATCTAAAAAAAAAACAAAAATGGTGGTTGCGTAGGTTTTGATACCCAACAACTCATGTGCAAAGCATTCGTGCCTTGATTATTAGTCGAAAATGTAATGTAATTGAGATATGCATTATCAAAATTTCCTTTATTTTCAATATTTCTGACTTACTAGCTTATATTGATTACGAAAATTTTATTTGTTTCAATAAAAGTCAAATAAAATTAGAAAAATAGAAATTGAAAATCAATTTTTTTACAAGGTTTTTATAATTTTATTCGACTAGTATAGAAAAAAATCAATTTTTCAACATGTTTCGAGGCCCCGTCTCTGGAGACAACGTATACTAAAAGATAAATTTAGATGTAAACAAAGAAAAAACATAAATATAAGGGAGTTGAATAATTAATTATGAACTTATGTGAAAATTTGAAATTTAAAAAGACAACTGTTAGCAAGAAGGATTTTGGTAATTTTTTTAAATTTCTAGTTTATCTAACTGTAAACCTATGTTATTTGTATGTAAAAATTCTAAACTCTTGATAATATCAAAATAATAGTTTGTTTCCAAAAGATGATTAGAAACAAACTAATTTAATAACAAGTAATTTCACATATGTACATGAAATTACTTGTTTTAGATAACTAACTTACCATAGAGGTATTTCCCCAAGTTAAGATAAGGTAGAATACCAAACCTCTGAGTTGTGTTCTTTCGTACAATTTGTTTTCTTTGCATTTCAGGACTTCTTCTTGGTAAGCTAAACCAGACCAAGAGGCTGTACGCCTTCACAGGCTACGTAGACAAGGAAGCAAATGAAAAAAAGATGGTACGGGATGTCATTCAAAAGGGAGACTGCTATTTCAACTCTGGAGATGTTCTTGTAATGGACGATTTTGGCTTTTTCTACTTCAAGGACAGAACTGGTGATACATTTAGGTGCGTTCATAAATGATACGATCAGTGGACACGACAATAAAATGTATTTTCTTTTTGATACATATCTGTATTTTTATCAACTGTCTTGATGCTACTCTCATCTAGATTGGTGGCTAATTGATTGATTGATTTCATTAACTTGAATTGACCGGTTATTTTTAACACTTGATAACCATCAGTGACTTCTGTCAAAGTGAAAAGTTTCAAATAATTATGAATGAAAATACTATTTTTTCCGCTTCCTTTATTTGATACCAGAATTTCACAATTACGTGTTTCGGAAACGGCCATTTCCTTCCTCAGGTGAGCATAGACTGAAGTATTTGGGTTGCGGGTCTAATCGAAGTGGAGGAGGTATCTAGGTGGTGGGAGAGAGGGAACATTGTGAGAAGCGGTGAAGTGGAGGGTTGCATTTGATTATTGATGATATTATTTTGTGTGTTTAAGTTTCTATTAATTTCAAGTGTTTAAAAATTAGGTACTTCGTTTTAGTCCGTTTGTATCACATTTTAAAAGAGATATTCTTGCACCCAATTTAAAAAAATGTATCAAGCGCGAGTGTATCACTTTTTGTTGTAAAACAATAATGGAAAGTGGGATATTCTGCATTTCTTTATAAGAGGGCTCGGTATTGTTAATGAAACTCTGGCATCACCTCACAAGTTTATTTAAATACGATACGACAATTGGTTTACACTTTACAAGCTGATTCCTTACTCTCAAATATTGCGTGTCGTCTTGTGCTGTCTCCACGACTGTCACATTTGCACACACATATATGTGAACATCGAGATGCATTACAGAAACTTGATCAATAGTCTCGCACTCGGGGTGCGATGTAGTAACCTCAATCAGCTGTGACACGGTTGATAATCCACCCCCACCAGTCTCGGTACTGGGTCGCCCTTACGGCTGACTCCATGTTGTCTCCATTAAGATGCAATGCGTCCATCTACCTTTGTGACACTCTTCCAGGCCTTCTTCGGCCCAAAGTAGTTCCCCTATATAATATTCTTTCCTTTGCTGTCGCTTTGTGTTCATCATGTTGCATAAAGTCATTGTGTTCATCATGTTGCATAATGTCATTGTGTTCATCATGTTGCATAATGTCATTGTGTTCATCATGTTGCATAATGTCATTGTGTTCATCATTTTTTTAAATTTTTTAATTTAGAGACTATCGACAGGTCAGAATGACCTTAATGGATAGTCATTTAGGACAAGGTGATTAGTACAGTTACGGTTTACAATGATACAATGATACATACATACATCATGTTGCATAATGTCATTGTATTCATCATGTCACTTAGCTAAGGTAGGAAGGAGCACAGCACAACTCTGTAGTACAAGCTGCATTATCGTGGAGGTCCGGATCCCTCATCAAAGAATGGCACCGGCTGCACGATGGTCACAGATATGTGCTATAATAACCATAACTTGATCTGTATAACTTTAATTGTGGTTTTATACTATAAATTATTTTTAGTATTTTGTTATTTGGTAGGTATTTATTATTTGAGATTATAATTTATAACAGAGTTAGTCCACAATACTTCACATGTGGATTCCTGCCTTGATTATGAGCCGAACATGTTCTAGCAAACATGACCTAATATGAATGGTTATAGAGATGTGCAATATCAAAGATATGCAATTTTGTTTTCAATATTTCTTACTTATTTTTTGCAAAACGTCGAACTGTCGTTACAGAAACTTATATCGATTGTGAAAAATTCATTAATTTTATTACAAGTCGAATAAGATAATAAAAACCTAGGGAATTTTTTTTTTTTGACTTGTATTAAAACAAACAAATTTTTCATAATCAATATATTTTTCTGTAATAATAATTTTTGCAAAAAACAAGTTAGAAATATTTAAAAAAAAATACAAAATTTGATATTGCATATCTCCATAACTATTGATATTAGGTTGTGGTTGAACATTTTCAGCTCATAATCAAGGCAGGAATCCACCTGTAAAGTATTGTGGACTAGCTTTGTTACACCCCGTATATGAATATTTAATAACGTTTTCATTCTCTTTTTATTTTTAGTTTAATTATTAACTATTTAGATTACATATAATGTTCATTATTTTTTACCAGAGATGGTCAAACCGTTATTTTAACAGGTTACACATGGAACTGCCTAGTCTAGTGTCGATTATCACCTCAAACCAGTTACCAATCATCAATTACACATGGAACTGCCTAGTCTAGTGTCGATTATCACCTCAAACCAGTTACCAATCATCAATACAATCAGATACAAACCTCAAATAAGAGTTATTACTATATATGTCGTCACTGTATATATAATAGTCAATGTGCCGTTTAGTACATTCTGAGATGAACGAATCAATTTATTAATTTTTCATATAAATAATAGAGATATACTAAAAAAAAATGGCGTTCATCTGGCAAGTCTGCCTAGTAATTATTTAAAATATTTTTTATACATCTAGTCTGTGCAACTATTTTTTAAAACAGTTTCATTCGGCACATAGGCTTAATTATATATACAGCGACGATGTACTCTATTTATTTTTCTCTTCTGTTTTGTATATGTACATAATTATGTTGTTTGTGTGCCTGTTATGATCAACCAGGTCTTGCACAATCAACCTGGTTACGCTGGAATACTTATTATTATTTATGCCGATAGTTTATTAAAAAATGGGCAGATTAACCAATAAATTAAATTAATTATTTTATAAATTCACAGATGGCGGGGAGAGAATGTGTCTACTACAGAGGTGGAGGGGATCTTGACTAATTTGATAGAACTTACAGATATTGTTGTCTATGGAGTAGAGGTATGTATGACTATACAGACAGAGCACACGATTATCACGCGACTCACATAAACGCTATGCATATGGATGGTATTTGTCTCGAGACCCGAGTAAAGGACAGTACCTACAGAACAGTTCGTTGTGAGCATAGGCAGCATGACGACTGATTGATGCACCAGCACTTCAATTTAACTTCAATTCTTCATTTGCACTATTTATTTTTATTCTTTTTCTTCCATTAAGCGTGGTTTTATGCCTTTTTGAATTTTGGGGCCAGTTGTGTCAAGTTGAATTATGGTTGACGATGACAGTTTAAACAGTGAATTCGATTTGAGCTGATTTTTCATCAAAATCACTTTCATTATATTTTTCGAAATTATAGTGTCAAAACATACATCATCATGTAGGATGCCACAGACTTTTCTGATGATCAGCTGATTCTACAGAATGTCCATCACAGGAAAAGTAATTTACTAAGTCCTTGAACAGCTTGAGTAGCTTGTTGGTCTTGTGGTTACGACACTCGCCTCGTGATCCAAAGGTCGCGGGTTCGAAACTCACTCCAGACTAGCAAGTTAGTCCTATTTTCATAGCACAAGCGTTTAGCTTAGTTTGAAAATACATAGTAAGAATATTGATTTGACACGTATTCCGTGTTCACATTTCTATTTTTTTTCAAAAAAAAGAAAAAAATACATTTTTGGCAGAAGAAATGGATTTTTATTATAATTATTATTTGACAGGCATGCAGCTATTGCTGACGGGCCTGTATCGTGCGCCTCTCAGTGTAATATGCATCTGAAGTATTTGACAGGCATGCAGCTATTGCTGACGGGCCTGTATCGTGCGCCTCTCAGTGTAATATGCATCTGTAGTATTTGACAGGCATGCAGCTATTGCTGACGGGCCTGTATCGTGCGCCTCTCAGTGTAATATGCATCTGAAGTATTTGACAGGCATGCAGCTATTGCTGACGGGCCTGTATCGTGCGCCTCTCAGTGTAATATGCATCTGAAGTATTTGACAGGCATGCAGCTATTGCTGACGGGCCTGTATCGTGCGCCTCTCAGTGTAATATGCATCTGAAGTATTCTTGAACGCGTTAACTGCACTGGCAGATACAATTTCAGATACTATTGATCAGGAAGTGTTTCCTTGGATTCAAGGAAAAGATGTCTTATTTAGTTTCAGGTGGTGTTCTCTCAGTTGTGGATTGAGATTCAGCGTGAAGAAATCTGAACAGTGGTAATAGCCGTTCAAGAATTTGTATGTCTCAGTCAGATCTCCGCGATTACGGCATTCCTGCAGGGTTGGGAGCTTTTAAATTCTTAGTCTTTCCCAGTATTCCAGACCACTCAGGCCAGTCGGCATTTTCCTTGCACGTCTCTCCACCTGTAATGTCTTTAATGAAATACGGATTCCGGATTTGAAATCCATGCTCCAGGATCGGCCTCACACAGGTTTTTATATATTTCAAGAAAAACCTGAACACTTAGGTGATGAAATGATTTTTTGATTATGATTTTGACGCAACTGTGAATGAATTTTGTCATTAGGCATTCTTGACATTAAAATTATCTTCTTCATCTATCGGGTTTTGATAATTTTACATTTATATGTCACAGGTTCGATGAACAGGTGGGTAGGTGGTTGTATCTGGAGTACTGTTTCTCTTATTGTGCGTAGGGTAAGACACTAAAATGTCGAAAAATTGAATAATAATGATTTTGACAGATGTCAAAAATCGCGCTTAGGCCCGGTTGTTTCAAGTTCGATCAAAGTAAGCGGTCAATTAAAGCATAGATTTTTACGAAAACGGATCGTCTGATTGGTGGAGAACGTAAAAATCTATGCTTTAAAAGAACGCTTACTTTAATCCAACTTGAAACAACCGGCCCTTAGGCCCGGTTGTTTTAAGTTCGATCAAAGTAAGCGGTCGATAAAAGCATAGATTTTTATGAAAACGGATCGTCTGATTGGTGGAGAACGTAAAAATCTATGCTTTAAGAGTACGCTTACTTTAATCCAACTTGAAACAACCGGCCCTTAGTCGCACCAGCTTAAACGAGATTCACAGATTGAATGTCGCCAACTATAATCCAAGATGATCCAACCGTCTAAGTCATATTTCTGTTTAAAAGATTCTGGTGATGGACAAAATGGTGTCAGATCTTTTTTTTTCCGCTCTGTTTTAATACCACACACTATAAAAATGTTGTGGCTCTTTTTTTATCGAAGCATGACTAGCTGTACATAATGGATAATTAAATAATACACGACTTGGTATACACCATTAAATATTTATTTATTCACCTCTACAAGTTTCGGGAACGAAGTTCCCTTCCTCAGGAGGATACAAAGTATACTAAAAATTACATGATCATTATATAGTTAACTAGTGGGAGGAGAGTAGGCGGAGTAAATAAAAGGGGTGGAGGAGGGGTGTTGTTAGGGAATAATTAAGGGATTGTCAACTTCGTTTTTTTATTTATTTATATAGTAAAACCCCGTTAATTCGTACCCCGATAATTCGAAATTCGCCATAATTCGAAATTTTTAAAACTTGCATGTCCCAAAATGTGAATTTCATAGTAAATTAGCCCCGATAATTCGTAATTCGAAATAATTTTTAGCCCCTCGTGCCATAAATCAATACATTTTAGTTCGCGTAATTAATTTTTTTTTTGAAATTAGACGAAATTGAAAAAATATTTCGATTTTTTCATAAGTGATAACAACAAATATGTCAATATCGGGTACTTTGAAATGTCGCGATCTTTGTTTTAACGTAATAAACATTGCGTTTTCGAAATGATTATTTGAAATATGAAAAACAGACATTTTTCACAAAATTAATGGCTTTTTCGTGAATTTTACGATTTTTGGCGTATTTTGCAATCAATTCACGGTACCTTATGGAATGCCCCTTTTCTACACATATTGTGACGCGATCCCTAAAATTGTGGAATCCTGAGTATGCTTTCTTCAGTTGGCTGCCTTGATATGCGCAGATAGTTTAGTTTGCGGCGGGCGGCGTTTGCGCTAATTCTCATATCTAAACGCGTTTTAAATTTGTCTTTAGTTCGATTTTTTCCCTAATAACTGTGTTTATGTTATTAAAATGTTTAATTTTCTTTGTAAGGTGTTATTAATGACTTATCTTATTGTTTCACGTATTTATTGTTGGTTTGAGCCGGAATCAAAAATTAAACTCGTGTGAAGATTGAAGAAGCGTTCCATAAATTCAAGTATAACAAAACATTTTGAATATGGTCATCCATCCAGACGTGACGAAAATGGAAAAAAGATTTTTTCGCGAGTGAGAACAAAATATCTCAAAACGTCGCGATCTTTGCATTAACATAATAATATTGCGTTTTCAAAGTGATTTCTTTAAGTATAAGCATAAATTTAACAAAATTAACGGTTTTTTCGAGAGTTTTATGTTTTTGGCAAATTTCACAATCTCACCGTGATTTTTTTTGTACCTAAAATTTCGAATCAACGGGGGCCCCTATAATTCGAAATTTATTTTTCGGGTCCCTTGACTTTCGAATGAACGAGGTTTTACTGTAATTGGAAAAATGTTAAGTATGGGGTTGTTTGGGAATTGAATTTGACTGTTTATTATATTATTATTGAGATTAATATTTTTTCTTATTTCTATAATTTCAAAACTATCTAATCGTCTATTATTTTTGTTATTTTGTAAAATTTGAAGACCTAAATTGATGTCGAAAGTATGATCATGTTCCAACAAATGGATAAAGATAAAGATTGGTGTGTCGGGACAGAAGAATGTGGCGTTTTATCCCTTCTGGCACCCTTGCGAAACAGCAGCATGATCAATTAATGTTTATTATAGAAATCTCACAGAGACGAAACTGTATTTCTTATAGGAAAGTAGGTATAGAAGTCATTTGGGTGTACATAGGACTTATGACCTATCTTATGGTTGGCTTAAGTGATCACTTTACACAATGTAACATTCGCCATTTCCACCCATGATAGAATATACCATGCTTACTAATTTTTCGGAACTTGTATATATGTTCAAATTGTGTGACAAGCTTTCACATATGAGTTGTAACAGCCTTTCCATGCATGCGAAAGCTTGTCACACAATTTGGACATATATACAAGTTCCGAAAAATTAGTATGCATGGTATATTCTATCATGGGTGGAAATGGCGAATGTTACATTGTGTAAAGTGATCACTTAAGCCAACCATAAGATAGGTCATAAGTCCTATGTACACCCAAATGTAAAATATACCTACTTTCCCATAAGAAATACAGTTTCGTCTCTGTGAGATATCTATAATATACATTAATTGATTAATAATGTCTCTGTGACATAAACCCAGCACTGTTCTGAAAGATTTGAACAAACTCAAAATATTCAGCATGATGTTGGTTAGATATTTCCTCTCTGCTAAATGTTTTTCTATTTTCTCAGGTTCCACACGTAGAAGGCAAGGCTGGGATGGCAGCCGTCGTAGATCCAGACGACAAGTTGGATCTCTCCAAACTCGTCAAATCTTTAACAAACTCGCTGCCACCGTTCGCCCGGCCAGTCTTCTTGCGGGTCATGCAGCAGATCCCGCTGACGACGACTTTTAAAATTATCAAAACCGATTTGAGGAAGGAGGGTTTTAACGTCAATGTTATAAAAGACAAAGTTTATTTCTTAGATCCAATCTCATCTACTTACATTCCCCTGACTGTGCCTCTGTATGAAGATATTTGTAGTGGTAAGGTAAGGTTGTAATTGAAAACAATATTTTGTAAGAATACGATTGTTTATTGTTAAATGTTGAAATATATGATAAGTGTTTTGTTACAGAAATGTGTTATTTTTTTTATTTAATAATAATTGGACTATTTATATAGCGTCGTTTTCGCATGTACTCACTTCAAAGAAATCTCGCAAAAAAATGAAATAAATTAGAAAAAAATAATTAAGAGTTAGATCGTAAGCGTTACGTTATTTTCTATTTATTCACTGATTGGAATTTCAAAATTTTAAAAACCGAAAAAAATATGCAACAAAAAACAAATTTCCCTCGAATTAACATAGAAAGGAGAGAAGAGGAAGAAAAAATTAAGTGGGTTAAATTTTCATGCGTAAATCATTTACCTTTCATTTTGTTTTTCAAAATATTTTTATCATTTATACTTGCTGAGAAAACCGCAAAAAAGCGCGGGAAAAAAGTTGAAAACATGGAAAAATCAAAATACATATACAAAAAGGTTACAAACATTTATATAAACATAATATATCGCCGATTAAACACTATTTTTTAAATATATATGAAATTTACACAAAAAATTTATATTACAAAACAACTTACTGTCTAAGGACCGGTTGTTTCAAGTAGAATTAAAGTAAAAAATCGTTTAAAGCATAGATTTTTTCGTTCCCCACCAATGAAACGATCCGTTTCCGTAAAAATCTATGCTTTAAACAAACTTTTATTTTAATCCAACTTGAAACAACTGGGCCTAAGAAACTTATTTACTAGATGACATGTAGAAAATGGAATTAAGGTTTAAAACTTTCATAGTTGGGAGGGCCAGAAAGAATCAGGTATTTTTGGAGAATGTGGAAAACATTAGGCGGTGTTGTGACAGTTTGATTCTTTAGGATTTTATATGATTGTCTAAAAAAGTGCGTCTTTAGTTGTTTTTGAACTGTGGTAAGCTGTCTATATGTTAGGTAGTTAATTCCATAACTTTGGTCCAGCCACCGCGAAAGCACGGTCACCGAAATTAGTCATGTGGATGCGATGTAAGGTACCTGAGCAAACGCCAGTGCGTTTAAAGAATTAAAGCTAATATTTTCGTCACATTGAAAAAACAATATTTTTATTTGCAGAATAGGTCAGTACCTATTCTGAAAATAAAAATATTGTTTTTTCAATGTGACGAAAATATTAGCTTTAATTCTTTGACTTTCTCTTTGGAAGAAAAAATTAGTGGATTAGTGAAACAAACTGATCCCTACCAGCTTGTAAAATAATATTAATTCATATTTTATATATTATTCTTAAAAAAAAGCCAGTGCTGACTTTCCTGCATGGCCGAGTTTGCTTGCCTGTTTGTGCTCGTCAATCCTTTAGGAAATTGGACAAGATAAAGATGAGTAATACCCGACCGGCTGCGCAACCGCTACAAAGAGTGATGATTGGCTATCTGGCGCACTACGCGCCCCGTTCTACGCTCTCTGCGCCACTCCCCTCCTACAATGCACACACGTATTGACGAAGTAACATTAGTTACATCCAGAAAACATTTTATTATTTTGTTGGATCTGATGAATATTGTTTTTATATAAAATACATTAATATATTACAGATAAAAAATAAGAACTTTGCATTTAGTATAATAACAGAGATATTCACATGATTAGAGGCAATGTCAACTTAGTTTATAGCATTGGAGAGGTTAGGTTAGGTTAGACTATCCCACATGCCTACACAAAACTCTTCCAATACAATAACGCGTTCGGTGAGCGCGTCTCTCAGGTGACCGAGCAGGTATAGAAAATCAGTCTGAGCATCGCTCAAATGTTCATAATTTCGTCAATTTTGATCCGATTGACTTGAAATTTTGACATTCTTGCGATATGCTTTTGATATTCTTGCGATGTTATACATTCATTTAAAAAATTAAAAATAAAATGCAAAAAAAAAGTTAAAAACCTTATTCCCCCCTTAACTGTTTCTGTAAAAAATATATCCCTGAAATCTGCAATAAATCTTCTTCAAAATCTTCATCCAGATCGTTTTTAAATAGTAAATCCATGGCCACGACAATACACTTCCGTTCTTCTATGATATTAGCAAAGCGTTTTGTAGCACACGTGGCGTGTTGTATATGTGCACGATTCGAGCAAGTGTCGAGACGTCACGTCGCGTCGCGTTTTAGTAGTATGTTTCAAGGCGAGTTGGCCGAAGCAGCTCGTTGTTTCAGATGCTTGTATTATGCATGATCTCCGCATGAATAGATGTTATGTATGCAGTTAGTTCATTCAAAGACAGTCTTGGCTAATTCACATTTATTTTGACTATGCAAACAATAAAAATAGCTCGATATGAACACAAGTGAAGTCAACCACATGAGGTCTCATGGTCCCTGTACACATTGGGCCAACGTCAGCCTACCTCGCCCAACGGCGATCACACATTAGCGCACGACCCATTGCTGCTTGGCGAAGCACTTGAGATGGACGTAATCGCTGCTGCGGCAATTATTTGGTCTAAGCTATAACTAGAGAAATATTTAGAACTTCGCTCTATAATTTTTAAAGGTTTGGTCATGTTGAGCGAATGAATGAGGAGATAATGGTAAGATATACATATAACGCATGTGCATTGAAAGAGTACTAGTATGTATTTGTCAAATAGCACTTAAATAATTGATTTGTATTTGTTTTGATTGTTGGTTGAGTGAGATAACTAACTGTTATGTAACATTTTTATTATATTATGACTTTATAGGCTTGTGCAATTGCTTTTCATCGTATTATTATTATTACTTTTCTTTATTTTTTAAATTTTAATTATATTGTTTCCCTTATGTTTCTGTTTTATTATATACCTGCTTTTTACTTTATATTATATTTATATTTTAAGTAAGTATATCCTTATTATTTTTATATGTTTTTTTTCTTTTCTTTAAACTATCCATTATACAAATGTACACTTTACCTATTTGATTGTAAAAGCCCTGTATGGGCAGATTCTAGAAGATGTTATCCTCTCTGCCTCTGGAAACGGCGTGACGGTAAGTATATTCTAATGTATATATACTCTCTAAGCTCATTCCTACATTTTTAATATAAAAAGTATGAATCTGAAGTTATCGCTTATTAAAAATCAGGTTATTGTAGTTATAATCAAGATGTGAAATTTTTTCTTTGATTTGCCAAAAAAAGTTCATGGAAATGGGTAGGTTTTAGTGATGGTTAAACCGTTATTTTAACCGGATATTTTCGGTACAGTTATTTGGGAGTTGTATCTGTTTCGATGATTGATAATTAAGATATAATTGAGCCCTTGCCCGGAATAACGTTGTATCCAGCAATACTCCCATTCCGAGAAAAATTGAAAAAATTAAACCAGTTACAATTTATTACATTTTATATTTTAAATATAACAAACATATAATTCTTAACTAATCTCTATATAAAATAGGGGAAAAAAGCAATTAAATTTGAATCTATTGTAAAAAAACATGCTGAATCAGTGGAAAAACGTTCTATAAGAAATTTTCACAAACAACGTTATTCCGCAAAACGTTTTTTATTTATTCTGCTTTACTTAATAATGATTTTTAAAAGCAGCATGCTCATCTAACATGAAGTCACAAATGTCATCGAGGTCCTTGAGCTTAGCAGCCTTATTGGCAGTGGATTGGAATTCATTAAAGTTAGTTCCAGGCTCCCTATCTGCATGATTTTTTTCCATACGGTAGCTAATCTTCCCCTTCTTCCACAAAGGGTTGGTAGAAGGCTATAGGAGGTCCATGATTCTAATTATTTGTGGAAGGTTCTAGCTCTGATTGTGATAGGATCATCAGTAGGTAACGAGCTTTTACGGAACGATAAGTCTCTCGTACATACTATTACCTATCTCCGTCTGTTTGCTGAATATGGCGTCAGACATTCAATTTCTCATGATTACTTTTTTTATTGTAATTCAGTAACCTGAATTATGATTAAATATTTATATTGATATTAAAATGGAGAAAACATCCCAGATTTAAACATTTTTGGCTCAAATTCGACCCTACGAAAAAGAAAGAGGAATTTAATAAACTTTTTGTATCGGTATTATTTTAAGTTACGATATAAAGAGCAGTATAACGCCGGCATTATTATCAAAAATAATGCCAGCGTTATTATCAAAAAGCATTTCAAATATCAATATGGATAAATCAATTGAGTAAAATCGGTTAACGTTCGACAAAGTATTATTGTCACATATGAAATTACAATATCAATCAGAACTGCCAAATCGTATACAACGTTATTCCACAAACATGTTCCGGCGGGTCAATTGCAGGTTTGATAATATTTTTTCTGGATAAACACTCCTTTCCTGCATCCTTCAACTTATTTGCTTTGATATCTTTCCAGTTTAAAACATTAGATGTTCGTTTTCTCCCTTTATTCATGTGAATTAAAAGCACGCTCCACGATATTGACGCGCGGCGACGCCATTTTGAGAAACAACGTACAACGTTCTTCCACAAACCAATAACTTTAAAATGCAGCCAGAAGCCTAAATATTTTTTTCTTGACAAAAATTTTTTATTTTCTATCTACCTTAAACGATGCATAATAACATATCCAACATAACTGCATCAATAACTCAAAATTGACATTTGTGTTGGATACAACGTTATACCGGGGAAGGGCTTAATTGTTGTCTAGTATCCCCATCGAATTGCAAAAAATTAGTAGTCAATCATCGACGCAATCAGATACAAATCTCAAATAACGATTAAAGTGTCACCGGTTAAAATACCATCCCTAGTAGGTTTTGATTTTCAATTACCTACACAATTGATTAAAATGAATTTTTATTTCATAAAATAAAATGGAGATGCCTTACATGGAAAACATCAATATTGGCATGTCGCATCAATATTCATTATATTTTCAAATTAAAAGATAAAAGCCTGTGCTATGAAAAATAGGACTAACTTGCTGGTCCAGAATGCAGTTCGAACCTGCGATTAGTAGATTACTAGGCAAGTGACTTAACCACTAGACATCACATCTTTTAAAATATAGTGTTTTAATGTGTGGTATCATTTCAAACAAAGACAAATTGCTTTAGATTTTTATTTATTTATTCAGTAAACAAATAATTATAAAAATTAATAACAGTATGTATATACAGTTTATACAACAAACACAAACAAGTAATAATAATATAATTTTAACAGTGTCGATATATAAGAAAGAAAAGAAATTATAAAATAGAAAACAGTTGACATAATTTATAAGAAATATTTGATATTACAAATATTAAAAAAAATAAAACTAATATTTTACAAACGTGTCACTCGAGCAGATATGAAAACAATATAAAAAAAATAATTAAATTTAGTACCACATATTTTTAAAACGGTATTCTGTATAGAGGTCTACTCAACTTTAATAATTTACCCAAAGAATTAAAAACTATTGATGATTACAATAAATTGCAAGTACCACTTGAAGTCCCACTTCAAGAATAAGCAATAAATATGCCACATCCTTTATATACCTAACTTTAATTTTTATGTACCTATTTACACATCTTATCTTTTCCTATATACGCAACTTATCTTTTATGTACATATATTTTATATACCTACCTATAATTTTCATTTTTTTATACAGGGGAACTGGGGGTATAACTGCTCCCGTAAGGTGGATAAATTTAGAATGAAAATGAAGGTGTCTGTATTTTACATTTTAGTAATTAAAATGGAAAGTAAGCAAGGTTTTATCACATTTTTATATATAAAAGCACAAAGTGATAAAAAAATGATTGAGCCCACAGTGGGGGCACAATCGTTTTTTTCTTATTGTATTTTTATACTGTTACATTATTTTAACTGGCTTCTATTGATATTATTTTCGGTCCCTAAGTGTCGTCGTAGGAAATTGAAAAGTTATGGCAGCTTCTTTATACCCCAGTTTTTTCTGCATTACTGCTTCAATCGCTGATTTCAAGATCCTTCTACATACGTTTACGACATATGTAGTAGGGTGGGCCAAAAATTTTTTTTTGTCATTTCTTAAGGGGCACATCGATAAAAAGGTGCCAAATGGTCTCAAATTAACATATGTAAATCATCATTACATTCTGATAAGTCTAACTGCCTCTGGATTGATGACGATTTTTCTCTTTTTTTCGAGATATTTTCTCATTAGGATTCCAAACCAATAGACGTAACTTTCTTCAAGCATAGACAATATATATCATGATTGCGAGTATGAGGGTTAAGTGGGTTCAGTGTGGGAGAGTCGAGGAACACCTAGGGCGTACGTGCGCCCTGTTCACGGATTTAGTCAGTGTCTGTATAGCTCGAATAGCTCTGGCCGCAATTACTACTCGAGGTTGTGTCGGGCTCGTTTTCCTTATTTCTAGTATGATTCGTACACGTCAAAAGCAGATATGGTGTTCAAGTGATATTAAAAGTAATATGTTACCAACCTACGAAGATGTTATAAAGTTCTGAGTGGAATCGGCAAAAGATAAAACGTGATAATGAAACTAATAATGAACCCACTTACTTAGGAAATAGAGAATATTGCCGTTGCAAAAATTGAAGAAATATAGTCAAGAGCTTCTATTCTTACTATCCAAAAAAAACGACGGAAAGTGACGTTGAAAAGGTATCATCGGAAATTCAACAATCTTTGAAAAACTACCCTCAAATACCAAAGAAGAAATTAGAAGAATTTCGCAGTACCAGTTAAGTATTGTTTGACATATCGTCTTGTAAGTGTAAGAATATTTACGAATGCATTTGCATTTGCTCCAGCTTCTGGCACATCGAAATGTATAGACCAAGCAATCACCGATTTTTTTTGAAATCAGAAATATCTATGAAGTCTTTGGTGGCTGTTGCATATGATGGAACTAACGTGAACGTTGGTAAATATGGAGGTGTCATACATCTGCTTGAAAACAGATTAGGTAAACCGTTGCAGTGGATTATCTACTTACTTCATATGAAGTACCGTTTCGGCACTTATTTATATATATTGATGGTGGCACATCGGGACCCAAAACATTTTCAGGGAGAATCGGTAAAGATCTAGAAGTATGTGAAAAAAGGCCCATTGTTCGATTTCAACGTATATCAACAGAGTCACCCGAATTTTCTGTTCAGGGTATTAGCACTGACCAAACATATTTATATATGTTTGGTCAGTGCTAATACCTTACACCTTATATTTATTCTGAATAGTCTCAGCAATTTCAACAGGCATGTTTCCTAAGGATTTAGTTAACAAATCGCCAGCCAAAATGTCTCATGCCCGATAGCTAACTAATCCTAATCGAATTCATGTTGTATGTTTTCATGGAATCTCCTTCTAAAAACTTAGTAATTCTTGCTACGTATGTCGTCAAGGCTTACGCCCCAACATGGTTTGCTATAAAAATTCACCCTTTCTGTAAAAATGGAGCACGGCACCTGTCCAAACTCATCATTGCAACAGGATATTTGTCCACAGAACTGAAAGCCATAATAGAATCTGTAATTCAATGAAACAGTTACTTCGCACACCCTGAAAATTTATTAATCGCAATGCTGACTGACTTGTTTCAACTACCTACTATAAAATTGGATGCATTGTCTTACACAGATCTCATTGACTGGCAGGAGAATACATCCGATCCATCACTATTGAAATCCACACCTGACGAAAACATCCAATTGTTTGTTGTTCAAAAAGCAGAAAGAGAACTCTCATTACTACTCCTGCTATGCCGCAAGAAAGCCGTTGAAAGGGCAGTCAAGACTGTGGCAGAAGCTTCAGCCACATTGTGCAAAAAATCTGAGAGAGAAGGCTTCATAAAAAACCAAATATTATCTCGGAAAGCCATGCCGAAATTCGGTAACATGAAGGATTTTTCGGCTGTTTCAAACATTATAAAAAATAATAATATTAATGCCATTTTTGTAAACATTTAATTGTAATAAATAAATTTAATTCGTAGAAGTATACTTCGTTTTATTATTTAACTTTTTATGCACTATTAAACTTTTTAAATCTTGTTGTAAGGACTCGTTAAAAATGAGATTTTTTTGCACAATATGTGTTCTTTAAAGTCAATCCGGAGGCAGAAGATGATATCCCATTGTAATGAAATTTTATAAGTAAGCTAAAAACATCATTTAGCACCCTTTTCTTGTTGTGCCTAATAGAAAACATAGTATGTAGTCCCAATCCATCTTCATACTTTACAATTTACAAAATGGCTCGCCTATATAATTTAATTTAATTTAGCTATCAATTTCATTTTAAAACATCAATTTATAATATTGTACTTAATTGGGGGCACAACGGCGCAAGTACAGTTCTGCCCCTATGTGGTTTTGCCCCCAAAATAAATTTTTTGAAAAAGTACATGTGTATTGCTTGTTTTTTAGGTTATGTTGATATAAAATATCAATTTCAAAACATTAATCAACACTTAACATATTTAAAACAAAATTATGAAGAACTTCTTCAATTACACAAAAAAAAAATAACACTGAAAATGTGATGTAAATATAAGATTCTTACATAAATTGAAAAAAAAAACGAAAATAATTTCAGCACTACGCAGCATATACAATAGGTGTCAGCGTCAAACTGTCACATATTGTTTTACCGACGCGAACACAGTATGTATAGACAGTTTAGAAAAAATATCCATACTGATGTGTATAAAAACTGTTTTGCCTCGATATACGGTTATGCCCCCAGTTCCCATATATATAATTCTCATTGTTCGTTAACATAGATTATACTACCAATTGACTGGTGTATTTCGAAAACATTACGAGTCACATTTTTTCCAAAAATGAGTTAAGTATGCAAACATCTTCAGAATACCTAAATACACAAATCTGATACGAAAAAGTTTTATGTTTGTATGTTTTTAAAGCATTTTAGAGCATTGCGAAAATGAATGTACACTCGGGCCTCGTATAACACGGTTATATGGTTCCACAAAAACTTCGTGTAATACAAATCCGTGTTATACGAGGTTTGAAGTTCATACAAAATTAGGGTTTGCGTTCCAAAAAAAAATCGAAAATAGTTTATATAAATATTATTGAAAAAAAAAACTTTAATAACACATATAATATAATTTCTCTTAATCGTAATCATGTATTTTATATATGGATATTTGTATAGTCTTCTCTTTTTTCTTCTTTTTATTATGTTCATACATATTAAGTTTATTGATGTAAAAAGCCATATATAAATAAATAAATATGTATAATATATTCATTCATCATCGCTATCACTTGAGTTTTCAGCATCGGAGGAGGGCTCTGAATTTCTTGTGGTTTTAGCCTTCAAAAATCGGTAATAAGCGATTGTCTGCTTTTAGCGTACCTACAAATCTTTACGTATATCCTTATATGGTTCCAAAATCTGTTGTAATTCCCTCTTGAATTTCGAACTTCTTTCCATTATAGGATCCTTTTCAATATTTTTTTTTCTAATTTAATAGTCAATTCCAAGCCCTCATTTATAGTTTTTAATGTAAAACATGTAGCTACCTCGCTGCAACTGCTTTCTGAGTCATTAATTGTGGTAGTTTCATTCAAAATTTCGATTAATTATTCTTCGTTCAACAAACGATCCTCCAATATTTCTTGAATATAATGGATATCCATGTTATTAAAACCTTCTCCAATACCACGACAAATATTTATTGTCCTTTGGTATTCATCTTCTGTTGGTGGTAAAACATTTTCTGGCCACAGCTTTTTCCAACAAGAATTTAAAATTGATTGTTTTATTTCTTTAGCGGGTGCAGAAACAATATCGACACAAGTTGCTTTCACAAAATTCACTACATATTTTATTTATAATACGAGTTCAAAAATATTTTTCAAATAACCAAGGATTTGGCAAGGCTGATAGAATCTATTAAAGAGTGTACATCATGTCTCTGGACTACTAAGGGTTATACTATATACGTAATCAATAATATGGAATATGTAAAGTGCATACATACAAACAATAAGCCAGAAAAATCTATGGAGCGTAACTGAAATGTTTCGAAACAAATTAATGAAATTGACAAGTCTCAACATGCCGAGTGAGATCATCATAATGTGAATGTTCTGTCATGAACGCAATCTACAAATCAAACATATTATTTAAGTCATTTATTTTTCTGAAACCGTGTTATAAAAAGCGTGTTGTATAAATTTTTCCCAATTTATACATCCGTGTTATATAAAATAGCGTTATATAAAACCGTGTTATACGAGGCCCAAGTGTATTTCGAAAATGTTACAAGTCCAGGACTCATAACGTTTTCGAACTATGTGCCGCGTATGACAGCAGATTCTGAATAGCGACAGTGACAGTTGACAGTGTAAACATGACGAAAATATTAATTTACGCCCAAAAAGAAGAAAGAAAGGAATATTAAATTGTGAAAATTATAAATCTAAACTAATCTATAAAAGAAATGTATGTTAAGAGGCTTACAGCATACAAATACATACATGTAAATAAGAAAATTCCACCCAAATCCGTTGGCGAAGATTTCAAGTAGGTACATATTTGTATTTTCCTCATGCTTTATAATATTCAATGAGAGATTATACATATAACGTGAAGATTGAGTATATACTTTGTTAGTTATGACATACATGTCATAACATATAACACAATTCACATTAATTGTTTTATGAAACAAAATCTTCATTAAAATACTGCATGAAGCAAAATATAAAGTATATCATACCAGAACAATACAAATATTTAATAGAGATGGCAATGCAATCTCAAAATTTAACTGTGCAACGAGTAAAAAATGAAGAGATTATTGACTTCAAGAACTCTTGGCCTCATTTTTTTTAAAACTTCCCTTTCTATAGAATCTTTAGGAAAAAACGTCTTTCGAGGACGTAAAATGTCCTTCAATATATAACTTTTTTCAGAGTTTATATACGATCCTTCTAAGTCGGGATATGTGCAATGTTCAATATTTATAGGAGGATTTGTCAACCACACATATTATTTAAGAAAAGGCATTCTATCTACCTCTAGTATTCCCCGCAGAATAAATAAGAAGAAAATAGATGATATTAGAAAAGTCATCCTATACACGCCATCAAAACATTTTATTCTTTACCATGAAATATTAAAATGGCCAACAAATGATGTTGAAGATGTAGAAATAGATTATTATTAAGTTTTATATGTAAATCTAAGAAGTAACCAGATCTATACGATTCTCATTGCCACTTGCGTTCTATAAATATATATTTTTTAACCTAATGATGTATTTTATTTCAATAAAAACTCATAAAATTATCACCCACTTCATGTATTTCGAAAACGTTACAAGTCCGCACATTAAAAAGTGAATTTAATCAAAACATATCACCATTGAAAATGATTTTTTTTTCATTTGAATAGTTTTTGAATTTAAAGTTTTTCGTGATTTCTTGATACTGTTCATCACTCATGATGGTTGTCTGAACTTTAAATTTAGCCTATTAAGTAATAATCTTATGAATACTGTAAGTCCAAATAAATATTTGGACAAAATTTCTTGTGATTTATTTCTTTTATGTTCTTATTATGATCACAAAACCAAAACCAGATTCTTGTAACAATACTACGCCATAGAGAGAGGTGATGTTCTGACTTCCTAAATTTTTTTTCAATTAATGTTTATTAAACAGTGTCTGGGGTACTCCAACAGTGCGATACTGAAAATGAGTGTAAAAAGCTTGCATCAGCTATCAATAAGATTCCCATCTTAAATCGCAAGAGGGAACTAAAATAAAACCAAAGGTCATCATTAAAGGGATTGACGCCGACCTTGACAAAGGTCAAATTATATCGGCACTATTCCGTCAGAATAGTTCTCTGAGTGCGCTTCTGGGAGACACTCAACCAGAAAACTTGGCAAAGGTAATGTTCATGTTACCTTATAAAAAGGAGAAATCTTTAAAATGTGCCGTGATATCAGTCACGCCAGCCATCTTTAAATCGCTTAGGGAATTGGGAAAAATCAACATGGGTTATACAAAGGCGACGGTATCCGAGTACCTCCCCATAATTTCATGCCTTAGGTGCATGAAATACGGGCACTCCGTGGCCCATTGTAAAAATAAGGAGATCTGCTGGCGATGCGGAGTAGAACAAGTACAGTTATTTCACCTAGCAGACTAAATTACATATTACTATCGTCTTAACCTTAGCACCTTTTGAATTGGGAATAGACTGGCCACAAAAAATATTTACAAATTTGTGTCAAAGCCTGTGAGTTTTCATAAACGAGGAATCAAAATATTCCAGAAAGGTGGAATCTGTCGATGGGGAGTAATTTTTAGCGTAATTTTGTCGAAGTAACTTAGTTTTTTCCTTTAAGCCCCCTTTTTGGATTTTTACACCTAATATATTCTTGATTCTACAATAATAGCTATGGAGTTTTAGCACAAGGGTTTAACTAGCTAAACTTTACGTTCCTTGAGAGGATTTCGGAGATAAATTCAATACCTAGGTAAAATATTTAATTAAAAAAATAATACACCTTGTACCTGTCTATATAAAGTTCGAAGCCGAGTACGAGTAACCCTCGTTGTTTGCAGGGGATACGTTTTGGACATTGGTTAGGCGACATAATAAATAAATATGCCTCTCAAAATGATGATTGATCTAATATCTATATTAATATATTTAACATTTATAATATCTTTCCTGAAGGCATATTTGATTTTCCAATATAAGTCTAAAGAGCCACTGCTTCTGTGCTAAAACTCGTCGCTAGATGTCGTTGGTCTCTGCTTGGAGTGAGAGAACACAAAAACTTACTTTTGAAAACATTGAAAACAATTGCTCTCGTTTTTTCCTTCAAACAAAAGGTGTGTGCATTTTTTCGCATTGAATGGTGGATATAATAATTGATCAGTAAATTTTGTGATCATTTTTGTCCGGAATTTCATAATTTTAATTATCTCCGCGTGTTATTTTGTGACGTGTTATTTTGTGAAGAATCTCAAGACATCTGCAAGAAGCAAGAACGGCCCAACTGAAGATAAATAATATATCACAGGTTAGTGGTTATCTTGTGGCTTATTTTTGGTTTACTCTTATATGTTTTTTTCAGGGAGAAAACGTAATTGGATACTTTTGCATTGTCATTTTGAGAGGCATTATTATAATCGAACATTAAGTTTAGCCGGCGGATAACTATTTATACGTTATCCGTCCATAATAATACATTGGTCCTTCTTGAGACGGATTATTCCGAGCACTTTTAAATACAGTCGAACTCGGTTATAACGAACGCGACGGGACCAACTAAATTTGCTCCTTATAGCCGGGACTCCTTATATCCGGGATTCACTTTTTTCACATTTTTTTTTTGATTGTGAGATGTTATTTTCATGAGCAGCTAAATAAAAATCCTTATCTTTCCAGAGCGATGAAACTGTAGAAGACGATTGTGAAAACTTTTTACAGACTTTTTGACGCCGATATTTTCGACTTTTTTGAGAACCTAGAGACACTTTCGTTTGTTAGTGAACATGTTTCCGATAGAACAATTCGCGTTTTACTGATTAGGCTTTTAAATGGTAATACAGTAAACGGCATAAAATAAACTGTCACCATAAACATTTTGGAAACGCCCAATAATCGGAGTTATATGACCAGTATTCTCGACCTTCAGTAAACTATTGCTTGCCTGCGCACGTGGGATTTTCGGACACAAGTTTGTGTACATCATAAAGTGAACCCTAATTAAGTGCGAGCCGCTTTAAAAGCAAAGTGAAAAAGTTCATTGTTATGAGTAGGTACGTATTTGTTTTTTTTTCTGTAACCCAAGCAAATACGTTTGCAGAGTTTCTAAAATTTGCTCCGTGTATCCGGGAATCGCGCTCCTTATAGCCGAGACCGATTGTATGGGAATATGCGCAAATCAAAATGAATTCACAGTTTTTCTCATTATAGCCGGGATCTCCTTATATCCGAGCTCGTTATAACCGAGTTCGACTGTACTTACATTTTTAAATACTTACATAAATATAATTATATCGTAAACCAAATACATTGGTCCTAATTTGAGCGGATTGTTCCTAGCGGAACATTTTTAAATGCTTAAATAATTATATCATAATCATAACATATTGATCGTTCTTCTTGAGAATTGTTCCTTCAAATTTAACATAAATACTTATAATCACACATATGATTGGTTGCGTTTTATACGGAAATTATTAGAATACATATTCAGAATTATTAGAATACAGAATACATACCCACATCTAAGATTCATAATTGGTGTTACTTTAAATTCATAATTTATTAAAACCGGTAAATAATTTTTATTATTATTTAAGAGTTATTTAGAGTACATATTGAATTACATCGTAGATGAGGGTTGGCTGAAAAGTATTTTTAAATTAATTGTTTATATTAATTCTTAAAATTATTTAAGATGGAATCAGACGATTCAGATAGGACTTTCATTCTTTTGACCGCAAAAAGAGATCGATTATTCTCACGGATGAATGAATTGTTTCAATTGTCCAGTAATATTACAAATTTCGAATCTAGATTGAACGAGGATTTTATGGCTCGGTCTGAGATACTAGAAGATATGCGAAATCAATTTGAAGTTATTTTATATGACATTAACGATTTTTCTTTAAGAAAAAAACCAGGATCCAAACTGGATTTTCAACCATTGGATGCGTTTGACGACTTATATGTCCGTGTAAAACGTTGTCGTAATAACATCACTCAGACTTCATCGAGAACAAATATTAATTCACGTGATTCGAATGAAAGACGCGTCATTAACCTGCCACCGATCGAATTACCCAGTTTCGACGGCAAAACAGAAAATTGGCCCAAATTCTACGAATCCTTTAAGGCAAACATACATCATAATAATAACTTGACGGACTCGCAGCGCGTACAATACCTAATTGGTAAACTTACGCATGGTGCACTAAAGATCACAGCAGGCATTGTTCCCACTGGTGATACCTATAATATAATCTGGAGTATTTTAGTTAACAAATTTCAAGATAAACGTGCATTAGGCACACATTATTTAAATAATATTCTGAATGCTAAGACTTGCATAAATACTGCAGGCAGTCTTAATTCGTTCATCGAAATATATTCTTCTTCCGTTTCAGCATTACAACAGCTAGGGATTGAAGAACTCACGGATTTCATAATGTTACATTGTGCATTAAGAAAAATTGATACGCAAACTGCGCAAACTTTTGAGCTGACAGTACGTAACAAAGAAATTCCATCCTACAATGAGTTACTTTCGTTTATACATGATCAAATGAAGATACTAGAACGATCAAGTAGTAATAGTAATATAGATAAACAACACGCTGCAAGATCATCTTGGTCTCATACATCTAAATCTTTTGTCGCGAGTAATGAGAAGACATCTCAATTACCTAATGCTCCGCATGCGAAAAATTGTATTCTATGTAACCAGACAGGGTCACATAATTAATTCTTGCTTTCAGTTCAAAGGTTTAAGTTCTCCACATGCCCGATTTGAATTGATAAAATCGAAATGTGCTTGTGTAAATTGCCTCAGTGCATCGCATACTGTCAAGTCCTGTAAGTCGTCGTTTGTTTGCGATTTATGCAAAAAACGTCATCATACTTCATTACATTTCGATAGGGGAGACAGTTCTGATACTATTAACCAAGTATGTGCGTCTCAAATACCTATCAGTGATGGATCGTCACATCATAATGGAGCATGCAATTGCAATACACACAACATGCCTAGCACAAGTGCGTCGTTGTCGTTGAGTGCCAAGGTAAAATCAAATTCTACTGTTTTATTATCAACCGCTCAAATTTATGCGAAGCTTTAAAATGGCAATAAAAGAATTATTCGATGTTTAATTGATAATGGTTCGCAAAATAATCTAATTACGATCGATTGTTGTAAGGCGCTTAATATTCCAATAATTCCTCTGAGTAATTCTTTTGTCAAAGGAATTGGTAGCGCATCTCGACCAATTTTAGGTTACGTGTATTTGGACATTGAGTCCCGCGTATACCCAACTAATAAATATAATATACATGCACTCGTTGTCGACTCTATAACAGATTAGTTGCCTACTCACTTTATAGCCAAAGGTGATATGGGATATTTAAAGGGAATACCCCTAGCTGACCTATCGTGGAATATTCCCGGTAATGTAATCTTTAGACGAGTTATTACCAATTGACCTTCATCATCCACCATTAGACATATCCTTCTCATTAAAATCAGACATCAACAAAACTAGTGATATATATAAACGAAATTTCAAGAATTGTAATTATGATAAAGTAAAACAAATTTTAAATAATGTGGAGTGGAATCTGATATCTATAGGCGGTGATGTAAACAACCAGATAGAAAACTTTTATTCTTTAGTCTATGAAATTTTTAATGATTGTATACCGTTTAAAAAAATCAGAATATCAACTCACCCTAAATGGTTTTCAAAGGAATTAGTTACGTTGATTACAATAAAAAAACTACAACACAAAACCTATAAAGAAACTAGGTCAGTGCATGATTATATGCTTTTTAGGAAGACTCGAAAAGATTGTTGTATTCTATCCAAGCAGTTACGTAATCATTATCTTACAAAAATTGAGGATCAAACTCCAGAAAACTCCAAATCTTTATACAAATACGTTAAATCTCTTAAAAGCGATTACTATGATTTGCCTAAGACTATGTACTTAAATAATAAGTGGGTCGACACTCCCAAAAGAATTATTGATCTCTTTGCTGATTTTTTTAAGTCGGTATATGATAATTCTGCACAGGGATCATATTCGTCTGTTCAACCACAATTATTCGATGCTATAAACCTTCCTAATGTAGTTCTTAGCCAATCAGAAGTAGAAAAAGGGTTGGTATCGTTGGATGAAAACAAAACACAGGGACCTGATAAGGTACCAACCATCTTCCTAAAAAATTGTTATAAAGAATTATCATTTATTTTGTGTAAAATCTTTAACTTGTCTTTACAAAATGGAACTTTTCCAGAGATTTGGAAAACGAGTTATATTATTCCAGTCTTTAAAAAGGGCAACCACTCGGATATTAAGAATTATCGACCTATTTGTATCCAATCTGCAATACCAAAACTATTTGAACTTTTATTGCTAAATAAAATAAAAGAATACTTATTCAGCATTATATCCCCTCTACAGCATGGATTTATGCCAAACAGATCTACTCTAACAAACCTTCTTGCTTTACAAGCCGATGTCTTTGATGCCTTCAAAGATTCTCACCAGCTAGATTGCTGTTATACAGATTTCTCCAAGGCGTTCGATCGAGTCTCTCATAGAGTTCTACTTGATAAATTAAATGCCTTGGGAGTTTCGGGTAACATTAAAGCTTGGCTCGAGAGTTATTTACATAACAGACAAATGATTGTTAGAATAGCTGAGTTAGAGTCTGACTACTTTTGTGCAGTAAGCGGGGTACCACAAGGCTCCCACCTGGGTCCTATTTTGTTCATTATATTCATTAATGATGTAATCCCCATGCTTTTGTTATCCGGTGTGAGGTGTTTGCTATTTGCAGATGATATGAAACTCTATAGAGTAATAAATACGGAACACGACTGCAAACTTCTGCAGAATGCACTGGATATTTTACAGAAATGGTGTGAAGAAAATAAACTTTCTTTAAACATCTCCAAATGTCAAATGCTGAGATTCTGCCGTACCCGGACAATAGTAAACTATGACTACAAAATTAATGGTATAACTTTGAGTGTCGTTGATGAAATTAGAGATCTGGGCGTAATTGTAGACAATAAGTTTTCTCTTGTGTCACATATCAATTGCACAGTTGATAGAGGCTTAAGAACCCTAGGTTTCGTACTCAGATTAAGTAAAGATTTCAAAAATATTGGAACTTTTAAACTATTATTTAAGAGTCTGGTTAGACCAGTATTAGAAACAAATTCAGTTGTATGGAGCCCTCAATATGCTGTTCATGTGTCACATTTAGAGAGAACACAAAATAAATTTCTCCGTTTTATCAATTATAAACTTAATTTACCATCAACACATATTGATTATAACTTTTTAAGATCATTTTGCTCTCTTGATAAATTGGAAATAAGAAGAATTGTAGCTGATCTCGTCTTTTTTCACAAAATAATTAACGGGAACATCGACTGTCCACAACTGTTGGAACGAATCTGTTTGCGAGTTCCATCCCGAGTAACCAGAAATTACGCAGGGTTTGCCTTGGAAGCTGCGACAACTAATTACTTTTTTAATTCACCACTTCAAAGGCTTCCCAGACTTGTTAACAGATTTGAACAGTTAGACGTTTTTTCCACAAATTTAAATAAATTCAAACATACAATTCGCAATATTCTTAATCAACAATGAACTTTCCTCTATGTCTAAAAATAATCCTCAAATATATGTAATTATCACTCTTTTCTTGTATTCTTATCCTATAAAAAAAAAAATTCTTAATTTATATTTCTGTAATTATCGCTAATCCTATAAAAAATATGATGTATTTATAGATTTATGAAATTATGGATTCTGTGTTTAAGTTTAGTTGTAGAGCTCTTTTTATATTTCTGTTATTATGTCATTTTATATTTCTTTATATGACTTTTTTTATTTTCTTTTTATATTTCTCATTACCGACATGTATTACCCAATGTTTATGTAAATGCTCTGATGGGCGTATATATACTGAAATAAATAAAAAAATAATGTGGATGTCGTAATAGGTGCGCAACTGTTTCCATACATTTATTTAGGGGACAGAGTCGAATCAAAGACAGGGGCTCCTCCTGCCTTTTCGACAGCTTTCGGTTTCGTGCTGATGGGTGACTACCCTAGCAACGTAAGTGAATCGAGCAATTCGTTTTCAGCACTGGCACTTAATGATTTAGTGCAAAAGTTTTGGGAATTAGAAGAAATACCGAATATGCAATTCCTGAGTCCAGAGGAGACGGAGTGGGAAAATATATTCGCTTCCTCTGTTACTCGCACGGAAAACGGAAGGTACTCTGTTGCGTTACCTTTCTGTAAGAATACAGATGAGCTGGGTAATTCTAATATTACCGCTCAACGCCGATTTATAGCCTTGGAGAGAAAATTCGGAAAATCGCCTGGTTTACAAGAGGAATATAATAAAATTATTTGCGAATATATTGAGAAAGGTTATTTGTCAGAAGTCGCGGAGTCTGATATTGCGGGTGATGGATATTACATCCCTCATCATGCTGTCTCTCGCCCAGACAAACCTGTGCCTCGTATTGTACTCGATGCTAAAACACATTCAGGACTGTCACTAAATAACGTCCTTCATATCGGTCCCAATTTGCAAGCCGAGTTATTCTTGCTTTTGCTTGACTTCCGTCTTTTCCCCATTGCTATGACTGCAGACATAAAACTAATGTATCTACAAATTGAAGTTCTTCCCAAGCATCGTAAATTCCTTAGGATTTTGTTTCGTTTCTCGAGCAACGATCCCATAACTTTTCAATTTAATCGTGTTCCCTTTGGAACAAACGCAAGCCCCTACTCGGCGATGCGGACTGTTCGACAGTTGGCTCATGACATGAGACCACATTTTCCAGATGCTGCCAGTGTGGCAGAGTCCAAGTTGTATATGGACGACCTGGTATATTCCATTGAAGATGAGCCCAGTGCTATATGTCTTTCTAAAGAATTAATCTCATTGTTCAAGTCCGGTGCCTTTGATTTGGTCAAATGGACTAGTAATTCTCAAGTCGTACTCGAGAACCTACCGGATTCTCACCGGACCTCGGTGGACTTCACCGTCGGTTCTAACAATGCCTCTAAGGTGTTAGGACTCTCTTGGGAACCAGTGGATGACAGCTTCTCCTTTACGAACTCTCATGTTCAGGAGAAGTGCACAAAGCGGAATATACTCTCCATAGTCGCCCGCTTATTCGATGTCCTCGGCATGGTCGCCCCTGTTATTTTGTACGCTAAATTACTCATCAAGGAGCTGTGGCTATGCAATATTGGATGGGATGACAAGCCTCCTGAGAGCGTTATTCGATTATTGTGCGCGAAATCGAAGGTTTCCCCTACCAAAGTGACAACACTTGCTCGTTTGGAGCTTTGTGCCGCAGTCTTGATGTCTAAATTAGTACGGACGGTACATGATACTTATCGTGCGCGCCTTCCTATTGCAGGAACATACGCGTTCTCAGATTCCACCATTGTGCTCTCGTGGATACATTCTTCACCACATCGTTGGTCCGTGTTTGTTAGCAATCGTGTGGCTCAATGCCAGGAGAATTTGTCTCCCGAGAACTTTTACCATGTCGCCGGTAGTGAAAATCCGAGCGACTGCCTTTCTCGTGGTATGATACCCTCACAGCTTATTTCATACGACTTATGGTGGAATGGACCATCATGGATTCGCTGTTCACCTTCAGAATGGCCAGTAAAACCCTTTCACTCTACTAATACTAGTGAAATGCCCGAGCATAAAGCTAATGTGCTCACTGCAAGAGTTCAATATGAACAATCGGTATTAAGTAAACTGGCACAGCGCATATCCGAATGGGACAAACTTCTGAGGATTGTCGTTTATATCCTTCGATTCTTAAGAAAAATAAAAACTAACTCAGATACGGTCAATAATCTTATGATCGCCGAGAAGTTTGTGATTCGTTCTGTGCAGAGTGTTCATTTTGCAGAAGATATTTCTGCCCTAGAAAGACACAAATTGCCTTCTAAGAAGCTTCAGAATTTATCAGTATTTCTTGATGATGATCATCTGTTACGGAGTGGAGGGCGGCTTTCTAAATCGGATTTACCATTTGAGGCTAAACATCCGGTTTTACTTCCTAAACATGACCATGTTGTGGATCTTATCATTGAGCATTTTCATGTCATGAACTGTCACACAGGCCCAGGACTTCTTATGTCTATCTTACGTCAACGTTATTGGATATTAGATGCCAGAACCATTATAAGGGCTAAAGTGTGGAAATGCAATTGCTGCTTCCGCTTAAACCCATCGCATCCCACGCCACCGATGGCAGATTTGCCAACATATCGTGTTACAGAAGCGAAGGCATTTGTTCATACTGGCGTGGATTATGCAGGTCCTCTCCGCATTACACTTGCTCGTCGAAGAGGGCAACATTCTCAAAAGGCATATATATGCCTATTCGTGTGCCTTGTAACCAAGGCCATTCACATAGAGTTGGTCTCTGACCTAACTTCAAATACTTTTCTCGCTGCTTTCAGTCGTTTCATTGCTCGACGTGGCCCTGTGTCATGCTTATATTCAGACAATGGCACTAATTTTGTGGGGGCAAAGGCACAACTGGATGACCTCTATAAGTTTTTAATTGGTTCAGAATTTCAGCCTGCTTTAAAGCGTGAACTTGCTAGTAGGCGGGTTGAATGGAAAATGATTCCACCCCACTCACCTCATTTCGGAGGTATATGGGAGTCAAACATTAAGAGTTTGAAGACTCACCTCTACCGAGTGATCGGAGCTCAGCTCCTTACATATGAGGAACTACAGACCGTGTTGGTGCAAATAGAGTGCATTATGAACTCTCGTCCACTCACAGTCGTGTCTTCCGACCTAGATCCGGAAGTATTAACGCCTGCACATTTTTTAATGTAGACACCTTTGAAATATTTACCTGCGACTGAGTTGACAAATACGCAAGTGAATCTCACTCAGCGCAAAAAATTGTTGGATAGCATGGTTCAGTCGTTTTGGAAAAGATGGCGTTTGGATTATCTGCACACGTTGCAAGTCAGACAGAAGTGGACTTCACCAGACCATCCCATCGAAATTGGAACTATCGTACTTGTTGGACAAGAAGATTCCCCCATCAATGATTTTCATATTACAAAAAAAGAACTTCCTACACTGTCCAAATTACTAATCAAATTAAAATCGGACATAAATTTTAATAGTGGAAGAACTTCTTCGTGGCACATAGTCAAGAGACTGGGTTTCAAGTGGAAAAAAACAGAAGACAATAGTGAATGGAATGGACACCCACCGCATTCCCAGGCAGACTCTTCTCGGAGGAATAGAAAATTAATATTTATGGTGACCTTCAGAGCCGTTTCAGCGGGAATGCTATTGATGGAAGTAGCATGGATATATAATGTACGTATTTTTTTTTGTTTAATACATACACGGTATAACGTGCCATTAAAAGAAACAGAGGTTGAGGCCTCAGTATCTGTAGGTTGCAATATCATCGATCTGATTGAATTTTTAGAAAATATAACTAAATATCATGCTGAAGGTAGGCCAGTTGTACATATTGATGAAACCTACATTCGTTCTACCCACACATCAGCAATGTCTTGGTCCGATGGTTAAAACAAAGGATTGATGAGCAATATTGTGCATTCGGCAGGCGAGGACCTATTTATTTTAACGAAGACTCGTTAAAATAAATAGATACGCATCTGTCATCATAACCTCATCTGGCGACATTTCCGCGACAAGTGATATGCGAGTCCCGGTGTGTACACGTCTAATGACCGCGTCATTGTCCCCGAAACATGAGCGTAGATGTTGATGCGACATGCAGCGTGGAATTTTTTGCGATTTGTCCCCTAGTGAATACATGGCTTTAAAATGTGGCTCGTACCTTGACGATTGTCATCCCTTTTTAGGCGATACACCCGATGGTAAGGTTGGAAACAATCGAATCGTCAAAATGAAATGCCCTTACAGTGCCAAAGGAATGCACCCTGACATTGCTATAAAATAGATATAAGTTACTGTAATGATAGTCCAACGTTTTGCAAAATTAAGTCAGAAATATTGAGAAAAAAATGCAAACTTTGATGTCGGATATCTCCTTAACTATCGATAGTGGTGCCATTCTCCTGCGATGTCGAGTGGTTGAAATGTGACTACTTTCGTACTTCACCGTGTGCTGGGGGCTCTTAAGGTTCAATTCCAATTGATATAATGATTCTTGATTTCAAATGTTTATTTTATCTCCCCGTCCCACCCTCCAAGTGACTGAACTGTGGAATAGCGATACGGCCTGATAGCGCGAGAGGCGACTTAATTAGCAGGACCTCCTTAATTAATTTAATGCATGCGAAGTAAATTAAAGCCGTATCGTTAAAGTTATTTTACCACATAACCTTGTATTGTTTCAGGACTTTAGTTTAGGCGACAAGCCACAACGTTATCACGCTGGGCATATGGGTATTTAGTTTTATACCATCAGAGATGGGCGTATAATTTGGATATGGATTTTAACGATGTGAGCGAATAGATCCTCCACCATTATCTGCCGCAGATGAAAGCGCACAGGAGCCGCGCCTGCATATGTACTTGCACTTCCTGGGGGTATAATTCCACAACTCCACCATCAAGATTATATCAATCTCCACGTTTGGGATTGGAGGCCTACATTCCGGAGGCCTACGGTATGGCAGAACCTATTTTCGACTCGTAATCAAGGCAAGAATATAGTCCTGCGAGGTTATTAATGATTTTCAAATATCCCTGTATATTAGGAAAATAATTCAGAAATATTGTAAAAAAAAAGAAATTCAAACTGCAATATTACATATCACCATAACTATTGATATAAGGGTTGCTTGAACTTTAAAAATAAACAAATAGATAGTTATCCAGAATGTTTACAACAAACCAAAGCAAGGCACAAATATGGACAAACATTGGAGAAGAATTCCATGTACCGGAAAACTAACCAAAGACCTACATAATTTATACAAAGAAAACATCCTTTTGTGTACACTGACAATAGCATCAGAAATATATATATATATATATCCTGTAACCTATTGGGCGTCCATCATGGACGAAATTGCATATAATGTGGCGTCCACCTGCTTATGACGTCCGTATATCGGACGTCAGATGGGATAGTGTTCGTAATGGGCGCGTATTGTCTTTCTGATGCCATAAATGTAAAAAAAAATTGGACGTCAATTCGCTCCCAGTTTGGCTATTCTCAGTATATATGTAGTTCTGCAAATTTTCGTTACAAAAAATAGCAGCGCTGTCGGCATTATTCCGAACATTCATTGCTAGCCGTGTGTGACGTCCAACTGCGCGTCGAGCGAAAGTTTGAAATGCGACGTTGCCACTTGCTGGATGCTTTGACTTCATTTAATTTTTATATTCACGATTTATGAGAACTCGTACGCGTTCACTTGAATGAAGAAGTGGAGTCCGCTTTTTTACTCCATTTAATTCGTGGCGTCTGATTATTTGACGCAAAAACTTTGGATCGATTTTTAACCCTTTTCTCGTGATCCAAACGAGCTGAAATTTTGCATGCAGACTCGTGGGGACATTCAAGAAGATCTATCAAATTTTCGTTAAAAAAATTTAATAATTATAGTATAATTTTGGATTTTTAGATATTTTAATAGTTTTTTAACATTGGAATCATTACATAAATGTTTGATTACTACCGTCGGCGGCGGCCCGATAACGTCGCAGAATATTTTCTAAATTTGCATTACTATGTATAATTATATTTATTATTAATTATATTAATTACTATATATAATTACTATAGTATAATAGGTACTTCACTATGAATTTCAAAAATTTATGACAATTGGTTAACAGAGATAGAGAATTTTGACATAGATATTTGTCTAGACATGTTTCATTTTTAGTCAATCAATTATTTAATTACATGGTAAACTTAATTTACAAAGAAAGGGAGTAAAATAAAAACACGGTTTTTATAGGTTACTTTTTTTAAGATAAATATCTAAAAAAAATAATCAGAAGTTTAAAATTAAAATAAAATAAAATTAATCCCAGGACTTGAAGATAAGATTGCAGCATTATTTTATTAAATGTTTTAGTCGATCGGTATCTACTTATATCTATAGTCGATATGAATTTAGGTGTAAATGAGTACTTAACAGGTGAATGATTTTTATTATGAAGGGCTAATTTCCATGTTACCTTTGATACATGTATAGTAAAAGTCCGTTAATTAGAACAACGATATTTCGTGCTTTGTATTTATTGCCGATTTTGAGGATCCAAAAATAACTTTTCCCTATAAATTCTACCTTTAATTCTAAAATACGTGAAATGCGTACATCATATCAATTATTGACGTATGTTATATGTATAGTATATAGACACGTTATTCCCATACTAGCCGGCTTTCATATTTATGTAGCAAATATTCCATTGAAGTATACAACAAATCACATAATCACGTAAAAATTAGGTAATTTGAAGTCACGGTGCCTAAAATAACATACTCATTCTTACAATAGTGTACGATACTCTGTTCCTTTTTCCCCGGGACTTTTTTTTCGGTGTACACGCAGTGTTTGTGAAATAAGTGTGTTGTAAATATAATTTAGCAACTATTTCAAAACACAAATCTTCACTACATTCCTGGCTTTGTAGATGGGTAAGTATACACTAGGAAATGCGATCTCGCGAAATCAATAATATCAATCTCGCATACAATCAATTAAATTTTAATAATTATTTTAATTTCAAAAGTTATAAAATGGTACCTACTTGCTTTTTGCTATACTTACTTGTTGTTAAAGATAAATAAAAAGGAAAATAATTTTAATATCACTGTATTTCAAAAGGTAATTAAATTTTTAAGAAATAATCAACAAAATAAGCAATAGGTATAAAAGAGGGGGCGACCGCGGAAAACGTGGCATCACCAGATCAACCAGATACTGGAAGATGGTCCCGTTAGAAGCCTCAACAACCGGCGAGCTTGCATGCGAAGATGTATGAATGTGGCTGAGGCGAGATTTGTATGTCAGGACAGAAGAGTGTGGCGCTCTATCCTCTCTGCCTACCCCCAGGGGAAACGGCGTGATGGTAAGTAAGTAAGTAATCATAATCAACATCAACAATGAAGTTACTTTCAAAGAATAATATGTTTGACTTTTATGCTTGCTTTTGAAAGCAACTTCGTAAGAAGCACTGATTGCTGCATCATTGAGTTGTCTCATATGAGAGGCTGTAGGTATAATATGTTCCGCACTGGGAAAGAATTCGGCCGCATTTTGTCGTACACTCACACATATTTCCGGTCGCGGAGGAATATGCGATATATCGAAAGCCCATACATGCAGATTGCGTCTTTAAGATAAACACCGCTAAAACACAAATCGTTTGAGGATGTCGCGAGTCTTATTTCATTATTGCAAAAGAAGTCGATTATTATTTCGGATGGACACGTGCAAGTTAGCTCCATTTAAATAATAAATGTGAATATAATTTTATGGCTCGGACTAAAACAAAAGCCTTTTAATCCTGTAGGTCGTATGAGACGTGCGGCCCTTTTTTATGACTAAATTATACTTTTATCCAGTAGCTAAAATTTCAACAGCTCAAGTCTATTTTTAGACCTCATGTTTTAGCGGATGTATAAATACAAGTAGGTACATTCGCAGAGTGATCATCGTTGCCGAGTGGTTTGCTTGAGATTATTTTTTATTTTATTATTATTATTATTATTATTGATAATGGGCAGGCAGCTTAAGCTGAAAGGCCCATATCACTGTCTCTCATTTGAATATCCAGCCTATTCTTAAATTGGTTGACACTGGCTGCAGACACAACATCCTCGGGCAAACTGTTCCACATATTGACCACTCTATTGCTTAATGCATGCTTTCTTGGGTTACACGAGAACCGAGACTTGTTCAACTTCAGATGATGTCCTCGAAAGCCCACATTGTACATATTTATTTCTTTGTGAGTTCAAATTAAAAGGTTTCAAACGTTCAAAGGTTTCAAACGTGTTTTCAATATTCAGTGATACCCATTATTTATTCTGCGGTGCTGTAACATACAGTAGAGGTAAACAACATAATTTATTATTTTCTTCTTCAAATATTGCAAAATTATTTTGTGGTGACATAATTATAATTTATATTAATTAACTTAGTAAACACCATTTATTTATTGATAAAAATCAACATGTTTCGAAGCCAATGGCTTCTTCGTCAGGATGACAAAAATAAAATTTAAAAATCGAAGTATAGATCAAATTAAAAGTTATATATGGAAAATGATAATATAGAGTACCTACTTAATATGAAAATAAATTTAAAAGATGACTATTTGCAAAAAGGGCCTGATTATTTATAAAATTCAATTTACCATTATCACTTTCTTATTTCCAAAATTTCCAATATAAATGTGAAGTTTAAAAAAAATTTAAATCCAATATTCATAATGTTAACCAAAATCAATTTAATTTGGAAAAAAGCATGCATTGAATATATCTAAAGTTATACGTGAAAATAATTTAATTATTTAAAAAGCTGATAAAGGTAATACTTTAATTATCATGGACAAAGTGGACTATGTCAAGAAGACTATGGATTTTCCTATTAATAAATGTCAAGAAAAAATAAAAGATATTTTGAAAACTTGTAAAAGTGAAACTATTGTTGAATTGTTTACAAATAATAGATTAGTGTTAAAAAATCCACAAGTTCCTAAATTATATAGTCTATTAAAAATTCATAAAATTGATCGACCAATTAGACCAGTTGTATCTAATTGTATTGCTCCTAGTAGTAAATTATCAGCTATAATAAACAATATAATTGTTGAAAGTAATGTTTTTAAACCTTTATATATATATATTGATCTATACTTCGATTTTTAAATTTTATTATTGTCATCCTGATGAAGAAGCCATTGGCTTCGAAAAATGTGATTTTTATCAATAAATAAGTGGTGTTTACTAAGTTAATTAATATAAATAATAATCTATTATTATTAATAATAATAATATTTAGACAATCACACCAATTGTCTAGCGGTCTAGCTAGGGTTGCCACCTTTTTTTGTGTAAATAAAGAACATTGCTTATTAAAGGTAGAAAAAAGTACACTGTGTCAAAATAAAGTATGATTTTTTTTTATTTTGCTAAAAAACATATTTTTCATTACTTTTAGTAACGTTTAACAAATAATTATCATTACTTAATAACTGCACAGCATTTTTCCAGTCTATATTATGTAAGTTAAAGTAAATAAGTCATTCATTTTAATCAGATTCAGAGACGCTTAATTAATTAATCAATTAATTAATAATTAATTAATCGTATTTTAACTGCACTCAATCCGCCATACACAAAACAAACAAGAAATTTTTACAATGACATTGACTATGTTGACATTCGAGGTTCGGTTGCATTAAAAAACGAGCTTTTATGTGGCGACCGCCACAGGGTAGGTATATCGTCAATTATCGAACCTATTTGGCAACAATCGATAGCGTCATCGACCCCGGTAACTCCCTCGTTCTGTTTTACGCAAAAATTTCTACGATCAACTTTTTTTGTATGTTATAAGTAAAATATTTCCAGAGAAATTAAATCATGTGAAATAAAGTATTTTCGCGTACTTTATTGTTCTCATAAAGTATAGAGTACGATTAACTGAAATAACATACAATACTTTATAATAAAGTACGGGTGGCAACCCTAGGTCTAGCCCAAAGTAAGTTTCATTAAGAATTTGTGTTATGGATACTAGACAATGGATAAAAATACATAATAACTTTATAAATATTACAAATATATATATATATATATATATATTTGTAATATTTATAACATTTTTTCGACTGACCGGGATTCGAACCTGAAACCCGTCGGCTGTCCCGACCACTAGTGTCTCATTTTGTTAAAAAAATATTTTTACTTTTAGGAAATTATGGGTGAAGAAATAAATACCAATGAACACGAAAAAAAAAATGAAAAGAATAAGAACAAAGGATTATTGCTTTTTCTGTGAAACTGAAGTTTTTAATTTTGCGAGGCACATTATACGAAATCACAGTTTGGAATGCGAGGTACAAAAAATCCTTGCATATCCAACAAAAAGTTGTACTCGAAAAAATCTTTTAACAAACCTACGTAAAAAATGGAACTACATAAAAAATGTGGGAAATGCTCTAAACCTATGAAAAAAAGCAGTGTTTACCTGAATATTGAATATTTGCCATGTGAAAAATGTCTAGGATTTTATCCTAGGAAACAATTATGGAAACACAAAAAAATATGTCAACCTTTATCTGAAACTGCAAATACCCAAGCTGAGGCCCAAAATTTTATGTTGCATATGTTACAGTGAATCTGATTTTCTAGTGAGTCCATCATTCACTGGCATTTTAGAAAAAGTATATTCAAGGTCATTCTTATCATATTCAAAGAGTTTTTCACCAATAGAAATGAATACATTATTTTAACTTGCACTTACTAGTGAATTTATTGGTTTCCGAACTGTCAAAAATTAAATTTGACAAGTCTGAAATCCGTTTCCGTAAAAATCTATGCTTTTAAACGAACTTTTATTTATCCAAATTGAAACAACCGGGCCTTGAATAACAATTTAATAAGTTAATAATTGCGTGAACAAGGTTCTTACTGCATTATTAATTTCTTCTGTGCAAATCAACATTATGTAGGTAACGGATATTATTAAAATAGTCATTTTGAAGTGTTGAAAGTTTCGTCTGCACCAATTCTTCATTGTATGATTTTATAACAAGATTCTAATGGCACATGGACCTCGTTTTTCAAAATTTATTTTGCGTTTTGTGTCTCATTCTACACTAGTCTAGTCCAAAGTCATTACAAAGCGACAGTATTTCTAATTTTTATCCTTTGAGCGATAGAATATTCTCTATTCTGTGGCGATAGTTCTGTTTCTCGAACTGTCACACTTCTGGACTGGTCTTTGATATTCAATGATTAGTTTAGGTAGGTAACTAAAACGTATTATATTTTTAAAATTTTAATCGCGAACACTTACGAAATTCTGATCATCTTATAATTCAAAAGACAGTCGATTAAACTCATAAAAAGATTGGGTACTTGTATTTTTAGGTTATAATTTTTGTCATTATCGAATAAATAAACTAAGAATAAATTCAGTTAAGCGTCGTAATGTACATTTTCAAGCATATATTTTCTTTTTAGGGACAAAGTAGAGAGCCACGTTGTTACAAATGAAACACATAGCAGAGTTCATGTTGTGTCTAATTATACTAAAACATAACATCCAGTACACGAACCTCCCAAGTTTCAGCTTCATTTACTATAAGTAAACTATCTTGTTTTGGAAAGATATTCGAGGTTATTTGCTGTAGATACATATTCGCCCACTTTCGTCAGACACTTTGCATTAATCAACATGACTTTGTTCCAAAAAAATCCACAACTACCAACCTGCTTGAGTTTGGTAGTCAGATTTGCAAATCGTTTGATTCGAGATCTCAAGTGGATGTAATATATACAGATTTCAGCAAGGCGCTTGACAAGGTGAATCATCGTATACTTTTGTCAAAAGTTCATGCTACAGGAATCCACGGCAACTTATTGAGATGGATAGAATCTTACATTTCTCATCGAACTCAAGTGGTGACCGTAAATGGATATGATTCATCTCCGGTTTCTATCACCTCAGGAGTTGCTTAAGGTTCTCACCTTGGTCCCTTGTTCTTTTTCTCATCTTCATAAATGACTCGCCGAACGCGCAAAATAGACGCGTTAAGTTTTTATAAGAAATGTCGACACTTGTCAAAATTGACGAAGTGTACAATGTCATAAATTATTATAACATTGTACACTATTATTATTAAATGGTAAATTGTATTTACCGTTGTTTTTCAAAGGAAATTCTCTTTTTTTCTAGACGAAGATGATACAGTAATATAAAAGATCAAATCATTTTTAACAATTTTTAATCAACAAATCAAGACACGAAAATAAATGTTTATTATATAATATCTCACCAGAATTAAACTGCAAAAAAATAAAATAAAAATACTAAAACTGATAAACCCAATCTAACTTCCGTAGTCTATAGGCAAATTATTTTGTGGTTATTAAGTATTTATTCTACATGGTTCTTATAATATGCAATTATTGACCTTTTTGTTTTTATTTATTTATTTTATTCTTAAATTACTTGAGGATATTCGTATCAATACTAGGTACTTTTTTGAAGAAAACAAAAAGACACATAACAAAAAGTGATTACAGATCTATATCATTAACAGTATATAAGTGAATGAGAATCAAACAAGATATCTACATATCAAATTAATCCATTTACCTATGAAACTTAATCTGGATTTTGCAATCCCACAAGGGAATATTATCAGATCCATCTTATTTTTAATTTATGTAAACCAAGTGTTTAAATTACGTGAGAAAAAGATAGCATTTGCTGATGACATTGCAATAATTCTTTAGAACAAAACATGCAATGATATTACTATTGCAGCTAATCACAATATAAATCCAATCAAAGAATGGTTTGACGACAATCTTTTCTCACTTAATTCTGAAAAAAAATATTGTTTAATATTACAGGAGGATGAATGTACCTGTAGATCTAATTAAAATAACGATTCATTGCAAAAATTGTAGTAATGATATTGCATTCAATAACGACTGTACTAGACATAAACCGAAATCTAATAACAAATATTTAAGGATAATAATTGACAAATATTTTAAATGGACATACCATATCAATCTGACCGTGGAAAGATTGAGAAAATTTACAGAACTACGTTTTTCATAAATTACACAAATTAATAAAAAATTAAGCAATTTAAATGGTCAATTACACCCTAATAAAATAATAAAAATATATAATATTTATATATATATATATAAATATTTTCAATTTTTTTATGAAAACATTGTAGAAATCATCAATTATTAAATTTTTTAAATATGAATGGGAACAACACTGTTTTATTCCACTGTATATTTTATTTTGAGTTAAAACGTTTGCATCAGTGTTCAAATTTAACACCGTTACATAGTTGCAAAAGGAAGAAAAATGGACACAATATTAGAAAACTTAGATAATTATAATAATAAAATAAAAAGTAAAAACATAACTGACATTTAGACATACAATTTGAAGATAAAATAAATAAATTTTATTGATGCAAATTCTCATCCAGGTAAAAAATTTGTTAAATATGAATGGAAACACTGTTTTATTGCACTGTATATTTTATTTTGAGTTAAAACGTTTGCATCATTGTTAAAATTTAACACTGTTACATAGTTGCAAAAGGAAGAAAAATGGGCACAATACATAATTATTACTTATTACATCTCTATAATTACTGTCTCAAATTGTTTTTAATTTTTGTTGAAATAAGTTATTGATTAAAAGAGGTTCCTTCTAGAAATTTTAACACTTTTACATAGTTGCTTCTTGAAAAGATTTTCACTCAAAATATACAGTGGAATAAATCAGTGATGTTTCAGAATGCTAGTTAGATTAGTATAAACTACTACCTGATATGTTAGGTCTACCGGTTTTGTAACGTACCCGTCTCTTCATCAGGATTAACACTACATTGATAGTAGGTAGTGTTAGTCCTGATGAAGAGACGGAACCGGTAGACCTAACATATCAGGTAGTGGTTTATACTAATCTAACTAACATTCTGTTATAATACCTAACCACAAAGTTAAAGCTGTAAACATTAAAAATATTAATAATAGTGTTGTTTCAATTCATATTTAACAAATAAATAATATATTGTACAGGGTGTACCAGAGCTAGCAGCAGAAACTTGGCAGGTAGATTCCTGACTATGTTATGAGTCTAAAATGTTCAAGTAACCATGGCCTAATATCAATATTTATGGAGATATGCAATATCAAAGTTTGCATTTTTTTTCAATATTTCTCAATTATTTTTTGCAAAAAGTTGAACTATCCTTACAGTACCTTATGTCGATTATGAAAAATTCATTCGCTTTAATACAAGTCAAATAAAATTATAAAAACCTTGCAAAAATTGTAAAAAGTAAATTTTTACAAGGTTTTTATCATTTTATTTAATTTGTATTGAAGCAAATGGATTTTTCATAATCGATATAAGTTACTGTAATGATAGTTCAAATTTTTGCAAAAAATAAGTAAGAAATGTTGAAAAAAAATGCAAACTTTGATATTGCATATCTCCATAACTATTGATATTAGGCCATGGTTGCTTGAACAATTTTGACTTAAATCATGGTCAGGAATCCACTGGCCAAGTTTCTGCTGCTAGCTGTGGTGCACCTTGTATGTGTACTGTGCAATACATAATAGTGTTGTATTGTTATTATTTATTACAACAAGGCATAGCGGAGTGGCATTTTGAATTGCACTGCAGATTTTTTTTTACACATGAACATTTTTTACTAGTGCATCTGTTTTTACAATTGCATTTTGTGAAGCCTTGTCCCGACCCAACAGACTGCATATTGGCAATAGATCGCAGTGCTAATTCTTTTTTAGGAATGAGGTCTGCAGAAATCAAAGTTTCAGGGCAGACAGAAAATTGGGATCTGGAATATAGTCCCTTTATTACACCGTCTCTGGTTCCTAGTTGAAAGTACTCATCTTCCGTTTTATTGAGAACGGTGGCCAAAAGGGAACGTGCATCTCCCTTTCCTCTGTCTACGTCTGGAACCTTGATTCGCACTGTCATTCCTTCCTCAGCTACTGGGTGGGTGGCATCTGATATGTGTTTCATGCGTAGTGCCTGATTTTCCAAGTTTTCCTTGGCAAGTTGACGGACTTCGTGAACATAAATTTTTTTTGCGCAAAGTGTGCATATTTCATTATCAGTTTCACTCTCCAAATCTAAATTACAGATTTTACATTTTTTAATTTGAGTGGAATTTACCTCATCAATCGAAATTGGAGCATCTATTACATAAATTACATTGTTTTGTAAACAAAGAGCGCATACTTCATTTTCAAATACCTCCGATTCTACTTCACAAATTACACATTTTTTTATATTAATAGAATTTAACTCCTGACTCTCCAACAAAATTTGAACATCACTTTTGACAACTGCTTCTGCCGTTTCTTGTGCTTCATCAACTGCTTCTGGTTCTTCAACATTGGCCAAGACGTATTCAAGGTCTTCTTCGGTATCTATATTTTCTATAACTTCAGGGTGCAAATTTGATGTTGACAGTCCAACTTTAGGAGCTTGCCCGAACATTGCTTCATACGGGGACCGCTTGATCCCTGAGTGGAATGCCCTATTTTTCATGAATTGGATATAATCCAGCCCTTTGCTCCAATTTTTGCAATTTTGGTCCAACATCCATGTCGTCAACATATTCTCTACATCCTGATTTGCTCTCTCCACGCTGCCTTGTGACTGGCTGTGTCGAGGTTTGCCGTGAACGATTTTCAACCCAGGCCACATTGGTTTTAGGTTTTCTATAATACTATTGCAAAACTCGCGTCCATTGTCAGATTGTAATATTGCTGGTGCTCCAAATAGAAAAAATATGCTGAGAATTTGACTTGCCACTTCTTCGGCTCTTTTGCTTTTCAGCGCCCTCAGGATGACAAATTTTGTTAAGTGGTCTTGATATACCATAATAAATTTGTATTCACCGTCTGCTTGAGATTGAAAATCGATCAAGTCTACCTGGCATCTGCTATTGAAGTGGGAAAATATCATTGGTTTTACCACTAGACCTTTTTTTTCCGTCTTCCGCTTCTGCAAGCATGGCTCGCAAATATTAAGGAATAATTGAACTTCATGATACGTAATATTTTTGTACTTTTGATTTAACTCTTTTTTCATTCCATCCCGCCCTCCGTGTCCAATAGCTCGATGGGTATCAAATAAAATATCAAACAAATGTTCACTTGCAACATAATAGAGAATTTGGGTTGAATTCACTACTGGGGAAATAAGATACTCCTTTCCACCCAAAGTTAATACATCATAATGTTTTAGCAGCCAATGCTTGTTTTTTACTTTACCATTTTCTTTTCTTGTTTCTTGAACTTGTTGTATCAGTTCATTATATTTCTCCAAGTTCATTGCGGCGCCTTTAACGGGCAATGTCTTAGAAAAAATTTCATAAAAAGTTTCCTTCATGTCTTCCTTCATCTTTAATAAAATGTTCTAAAAATATTTAACAAATAATAAATATTATATTATAAAACGAAAGGTGATGATCAAACATGGATGAAAGAAATGTGCTCTTTTAGGCCTAGTTGTGCCATCTGTGATAAAGGTAAAAGTAATGGTAAAAAAGTAACCTAATATATGAAAGAAACGACTCGTTCGAGTTGTTTCCTACATTAATTAGGTTACTCTTTTACCATTAGTTTTACCTTTACCACAGATGATACAACCAGTCCCGGTTGTACCACAATAAAGGTAAAAGTAATGATAAAAGAGTAACATAATTGATATAAGAACAACTCAGATGGGTTTTTTCCTTCATACATTAAGGCGATCGTCCAGCAGAATGAGCAAATTTCACAATTTTTTCTAAATTTTAAAATTAATTTAAATTGTTTTTATTTTTTGTGTGTTTTTTTCAATCCTTTTTAGATAGTTGATAACTTTTTATTCTTTAATAAATTAAAGGAATGGACGTTATCATTTTAAAAGTAATACAAAAAAAATCAAAAAATTATTCTCGATTTCACATTTTAGCTATTTAATCAAGGCATACTGTGTCATCATTTTTCAATCCTTTTTAGATAGTTGATAACTTTTTATTCTTTAATAAATTAAAGGAATGGACGTTATCATTTTAAAAGTAATACAAAAAAAATCAAAAAATTATTCTCGATTTCACATTTTAGCTATTTAATCAAGGCATACTGTGTCATAAATACGTTGCGTCTTGATTAAATATCTAAGATCAGGAATATCGACAAAGATTTTGATTTTTTTTGTTTTTATTATAAAATATATTCTTTTGACTATTGAAGTAAAAAAGTTATCAACTATCTAAAAGGGATTGAAAAAAACACAAAAAATAAAAATAATTTAAAAAAACAGTATTTTTTAAACATAAATTGCAAGTAAACAAACTAACATATTTTGCAATAATTGTAATAAATTTAAGATAATCGTTTACTTTGTAATATTATTGGATAAAAAAGACTTCTCACAAGGCCATTCAGTCATAAAAGGCCCACAAAGTGGAGCAATTTTATTAATTTTTTGAAACATCGAAGGTTTGGTAATTTATTAATCAATTATATAATTTAGCTTGTTATTTTAATAAGATATCCATATTTAAAATATACGTAATCTGATGAATAAATTTTAAAATGAGACATTTCCGTACAAAAATGTGATAAAAAACGCAAGAGAAGATATGAGAAAAAATGGTGAAATTTGCTCATTCTGCTGGACGATCGCCTTAAGTTACTTTTACCTTTACCACAGATGGCGCAACCGGGTCTCAAATGAGCATTCTCTAATACGAAACTTAAAATCCTTACAGAACTGTGATTAGTGTTTTGCTTTCACAATGGTTATTATTAGTTAAGGTGTACAGTAAAACTCCGCTTAGCGCCACAGAATAATTAGCGCGCTGCTCCCATTGTTTTATTTGAATAGGGTATGGATAAAATATATCTAGGGGTGGGTGAAATATATCGATACTTTTTTATAGGTCCTCCAGATCTTACTTATTTTCTCAGAAATCTCAAAAGCCCAAATCAGGGCCTATACCATTATTATTAATAATAATATTATTATTAATAAGTAAATAAATAAATTGATTGAGTCCCTTTATATCGGAGAGTACCATTATAATAATGGTAATGGGCAGCGCAACCGGCCCTCAGCGTGCCTTGTCAGTCATTAAAACTCGCCGCATATTCTCTTTGTGTAAACACAACCAGTGAAAGGTTTCTATAAATACACCCAAGAGGTATTTATACATCTTCTCCGCCGCTCATCATTCGGAGCACCCGGCTAGATATTGGCGCGCCCCGTCATGTCTTGTGCGATAAGACTCTGATTCTGAGCGGGCTGGCACTCCGGTCAGGTCAGACGCAAGCGAAATGTGGACAAATTCAGCGACGCCTTTCCGCCAGTCCATGGCTGCAGTGGTGCTTACGTCACTGGCACCGGCACCGGGCCGGTTTCCGCATTTAAGATGTCAACATCGGTCCCACTCCATTCGTGGCGACCGTGTCAAGCCATGAAGCTCGCCTTCGTTAACTTCTGAAAAGGCCCTTGTCAGGGCCACATATGGTCCTGTCCGAAACACCATACCTACATAAAATGACATATTACTAAAGACTATTACAAAGACATATTACAAAGACTAAACTAACTCTAAACTAGGCACTATAACGGAAATTATTAACCAATTTATTGAAAATGACACGGATTTTGATAGGAGCCCAAAGGCAAGACGGGGTGCCATGGAAGCCTTATCCACTTATCGACAGCTTCTTAAGGGGGTGACAGACGTGCGAGTAAGTACGCGAACTTACGGCTCGACGACCTTTTTCGCCCGAGTTTTTATTGTTGTTGGGAAGGTACGTAGGTCGATAGAATGAAAGAGCGATTGGTATTTAATATTTATTTCTCGACCGGAGGTAGGCTCCGGGAGCAAATGAGATATACAGATTACAGTGTGTAAGTGAGTAAATTATTAATTATAAAAGAAATGGTAAAAAAAAATATCAAACACGTATACAAATGATCGGACAAAAAGAAATGATGACGCGCGGAAGTCTGCCCGATCTTACGGCAGAAGCCCAACTGGTGTGGTGTCGTCATGTCCCTAGCTCAACCCCTCTGTTTACATCGCGGAGATTTTTATTGTGTTGATATAAACAAAACTCTGGGTCGGGCGATAGGTACTTGGCACAGGGTTTAACAGGTACCGCTACATTGTTGTCCCACATAAATGTATTATAATTTGTAATGTAATAATTTAAAATGTATTGTACTTTTTTCTTCTTATATACATTTATGTACTACTTGCTATGTAATATGTTATAATGATATTCCTCTCCTACTCACGAGTTGTATTACTCTTGTAGAAGAGAAATACCATTGCAAAAAAACTGTTGCTATCTTTACTGTAAAAAAAAATGTATTTAAAAAAAATAGCAAGATTCAGGGGGTATTTCACCATCTCGTTGTAAATCGTGATTAACTAAATGTAGGTTGGATAATTTAAATGACATTTGCAACGAACCGATTTCACCATAAAAATAATACTAAAAATAACTTCCGATTAGTTAATCAAGACATTCGGTTGGCAACACATCTGCTGAGAGCTTTGTCGGTAAAAATCTACGGTTGTAAACACACAGCTGTCAAAAATTTCGCGCGTATCAACCGTTTTGCGAATAATACTGCAACGTACCTTTTATTTTGTTAGTTTTTATAGGATTTAGATTGTTTTCATCCAGTGTTTTAAATTTAATTTACTTTACTTTATTGAGATTAGGTTAATGTATGCTAATTTTTTCGCTTTTTCCTTTAATTTTGTTAGTTTTTAAGTTTTATATAGTTATCGTCGTTTTTTAAATTTAGTTTACTTTTATCGCGTTTTAAGTTAATTTATACTCATTTATCACTTTTTTCCTTTGCTTTTGTTAGTTTTTATAAGTTTTAGATAGGTATTTTGGAATATTTACAATTAAGATCACTTTTATTGCGTTTTAGGTTAGTTAGTGTGTCTGTACTTTTATTTTAGTTATTATTTCTATAATAGTAGATAATAATAAATTTTTTTTCTTAATTTTTGTTATGTCTGTCAAGATGAATAAGAGAGGAATGAATTTTACCAGGAATGAATGTGATAAGTTATTAAAATTAGTATATAGTCGTAGATCAGTAATAGAGTGTAAGAAAAGTGATGCCGTGCAGTGGAGGGATAAGGATGCCGAGTGGAGCCGTATAGAGGCAGAATTCAACAGCAGTTCTGAGGGCTCTACATTCTGCACCAGGAAAAACCTCCGCCAAAAGTATGATGCCATCAAGCGGGCCGTGCGGAAGCGATCCACAGACATCCGTAGGGATCAGATGGCAACTGGTGGAGGGCCCAGTACAGTGGCTCCCCTGGATCAAATGGAGGCAATGGTAATGGAGATGATCTCCCTGAGCGCTGAGGGCGAGGAGGCAGCGTTCGACAGTGATGCTGCACCATTATGTAATATATATTTTACTAACTGAAACCTAAGATTATTATTATACATTAATTAATTAAACTTTATCATTATTAATTTCATAATCATTACTATATATTATAATTATTTCAGATTCTTCAACCTACGTGGAGGACTCGAATTTTATATGTACGGAAGAGGATGAGCATGAGCACGTCAGCCTGCCGTCCGAACCACGGACTGCTCCATGTGAACTGCCATCCGCATCACCGCTAGTAGACCACTACCTACCATCACCACCACCAACCATCCGGCAACTTCATCGGCACCACTTCTTCCATCAGGGACAGATGGAACTACTAAACCAGGTTCTCTGTCTACACCGCAGCAGTGGGATACCTGGAGTGTCCCGCAGCTACGCACACCCAAGCACCCAGCTTTGAGAAAAGGAGGGCGCATTATAGATGCGAGGAAAGAATTAATTATAATTCAAAAGAAAATTCTAGAGGAGGAATGCAGATACAAGATGCAGGAGCGTGTGCGAGAAAAGGAAGAGAGAGATCGAGAATCTGCTGCAAGGGAAATTGAGCGTGTGCAAGAAAAGGAAGAGAGATCGAGAATCTGCCGCAAGGGAAATAGAACGTTCGCCGAAAAGAAAAATATTGGAAGAAAAATTGGAAGCGAACAGAAAATATTATAATGAGAGGTTAAATTCTTTAAAAATAAAGAAAATTGATTAATAAGGAATCATTTTTAATTTTTATATGACCAAGAAAAGAAATAAAAACACATTGATTTTATTTGTTGTTTATTTTTTATTATTCCCATTAAAATAAAATTTATATCTAGATTATATGACCTTATACACTATCAGGCAATGATATAATAAACTGTAGATACGTTACAAGTGTGAAATCTTGGCAATTCAAAAGTAAGGTAATTGCATTAATATATTGTAAGAATGAGTATGTTATTTTAGTCACTGTGACTTCAAATTACCTGATTTTTACTTGATTATGTGATTTGTTGTCTCTTTCAATGCAATATTTGCTCCATATGAAAGCCGGCTAGTATGGGAATAACGTGTCTATATTATAATACGTCAATGCTATCAGGTGTATTAGTGTCAATTCAATTTATTTAATAATATGTACATTACAAACTCAGTGTTCAAGGCATATATATTATGGAAGTATATATATCTGGTCAAAGGTGTGGGAGAATCCCGCTTCGGAAAACCCCCTCAGACACATGGAATATATCAATACCCAAAGCGATTTTGTTCAGCATAGCTGTGGCTCTTCCAACAGGCATAACCATTGGCAGGTTGGTCCTGTATATTGGAATGTGAAACAATCTACGCTAACGATGTCTAATGTAATTATCAGGAACATACAAACCAATGCCCTGCATAATTTCAGGATTATCGATCATACCGCGCAACAATCGACACTAGTGAAGGATGTAACCGAACACTTGGAAACATTAAACAAAAGTTTATTTTGTGTTTCCCATTCACATATATTTGATATATCTGCTTGGAGAAGATTGACACCTTTAAGAAAAGCTTTAAGTCATCCGCAAATAACAGAAAGCGCGAGTTTAAAATTACATTTTTTATTATTGTCATATGAGAACGAGATGAAGCGTTTGAAATAGGTAATGAATTGCAAAAGAATCATCTGGGCAACGATGATCCTAGAAGAAAGAAACCTTATTTTGGAATATTTCACTCCTCTCTTTCTAGATTATATGACCTTATACACTATCAGGTGTATTGGTGTCATATGAGACTCTTGCCTACCACACGCACAAGTATCACCACACTTTTCCATGCGCATGCCGGTTGCACCGTGTACAAAACACCAACTACACGCACGGTATCAGTGTACAAACGTGCGTGTACAAAACACCGTGTACAAAACACCAACTACAAAACACCGTGTACAAAACACCAACTACACGCACGCTTGTACACTGATACCGTGCGTGTAGTTGGTGTTTTGTACACGGTGCCCCGTTTACAAACCGGCATGCGCATGCAAAAGTGTGGTGATACTTGTGAGTGTGGTAGGCCCATTAATATAATAATAATATATTAATCTAATTGATATTTACATTATTATTATAATTATTCAAGAGAGGAGTGAAATATTCTAAAATAAGGTTTCTTCTAGGATCATCATTGCCCGGATGATTATTTTGCAATTCGTTAACAATTTCAAACGCTTCATCTCTTTCATATGCAAAGTGTTCATCATTCACCATTATAGCCATATTGTGTAGCACTGCGCAAGACACTATGACTGGCTTAACGCGTGCACTGGACAATGTGATGCGCCTTCGTAGCACAGGGAACCTACTTTTTAGTACACCAAAACATCTTTCAATTGCATTTCTACTACGTATTTGTGCCTCATTATAAAGGTTCTCAGCTGGAGTGTTAACTTGGGCTAACGGAGTAAACAGATATGTTTGGCTCTGGTAACCACGGTCACCTAACAATATACAGTTTGTAAACTGTCCAACCTCAAACTTTGCTTTTATGACAGAATTGTTAAATATGGTTTGGTCGTGACTGGAACCTGGCCAGCGGGCAACGATATCCCTGATGATGAGGCGGGCGTCACAGATTGCCTGGACATTCATGGAGTAAACACCTTTTCTATTGCGGTAAACCTCAGCATCCTCTGCACCTGAAATAGAAATAGATACCTACATTAATATATTTTATGTAACTTGCAATCACTTTTTTTCTCTACCTATCTGTTGTAAAAGACCTATAGGGCGTTAAATAATAAATAAATAAATAAAAATATTGCTTTTCCTTAAAGGTATCAATGAATAGGATATTCATTTATATTTGCATACTAACTTGGAGTCATGGGAACGTGTGTGCAGTCTATAGCTCCAATGACCCTTGGGAAGCGAGCCAAATTATAGAAACCTTGCTTTAATGGACCAAGATCCCGGGGCCAACCAATAAAACTTGGAGCTAGCGAAGCTATGGCTTCACTAACTTCTTTGATAAACCGGCATGCTGAAGATCTACTGACGCCGCTGAAATCACCCGCAGATATGAGATAGGAGCCAGTAGCATAATATCTCAAAGTCAAAAGCACTTTGTTCATCGTTGATACGGCTTTATTGCTGTAAAACAAAATACATAACATTTTATTTTCACAATCTACTCACATGTATAGATCATTACACTATGGAAGCCGTTGACACATTATTATCGATATATTTGCAAGAATTTACGTACCGTGTAGTTCGGGGTGTGATTTTATCTTTGATCAAATTGTGAATGCGTTTGACGGCTAACTTGGTCAACCGAAATCTTGACCGAAAATCAACATCATCCAGATTCTCCATGTAGTTGACTCTGTGTCGGAATCTTCGCTGTCTTCGTAATATTCCCACTGCCTCTGCAATCTCTTCATCTACATCTTGGATCAGCTCCATATTTAGTTTTAATCTTTTGAAGAACGTGAGACGAACTGCGATCTCAACTGTCTGTCAAAATTCAAATGAAATGCAAGTCGCCTAGGTTAAGTTGTCGTGTCGGAATAATGTTTCTTGGTGCTCGCGATAATAAATTTTAATTGTAGTATTTTGATTAGATACCAATCCAACTTAAAATAAAATCTTAGGTTATAGCCGTATTATTTCGATTACAAATAGTTTTCAAAACAATAAAGTGGCAGCTGAATTGCCAGAACAAGTGCAAGCGCGACGGCCATTTTTAAATGTAGGATTAACCAGGATAAACAGAGCTATTTCCTCTAATTAGCGTTAACCACGATTTAAATGTGATTTACAATTTTTTTGCGATAATCAGAGGTGGTGAAATCGATTTTTAAACTTAAATGCGATTTAGTTGGATATATCAGCTAATCAGGATTTACAAGATGGTGAAATACCCCCTCAAGCTTACAATAATATATTGGCAATCATACGAAAGGTGGAAAGAAATGCTACCATTGATTCTATCAAGAAAATAAATAATTCTTTAAGGGCTGGAATTGTGGAAATCTTCCTTCCTTCACGTAACTCTCTTACTAAATTTACATGTGATAAACGCTCTCTTTTCGTAAGCCAGTACTTCATCCGCACTCGCCGTTTTTAAAATGTGATAATATGATATAATTCCTAAATAACACAAGGCTTCATCTCTCGACGACATCGCGATACGGTGTGAGCAAGCTTCACGTCTGTCACCGACGTCGAGCCGAGTAACTTTGCGAACTTAAAAACCGCGCACTTTATGTTGTACGTCTACCACCCGTGCTTACACGTGCTTTACACGTGCGCAAACAAGAAACGCAAACGACATTAGACACATTTTTGATAAAAAGATAGAAAATTGGAAATGCGGAAGAATCTGAATGAATTCAAATGTA
>JADDOH010003653.1:0-37429 GCA_016648135.1 Agrypnia vestita | reverse complement strand
TTTCCTTGTATATATATATATATATTTCAATATCAGCACCTGTAAAACTGTATTAGATCCTAGAAACAAGAAAACTAATCCCTCTACGCCAAGCACATACAGGACATAAACCCCTTAAAACTAGTTCATCCACGCCGTACAATGATATCACATGCAGACATGACCAATATAATTACAAATATGCTTGCGTCCCGCCGACTGGACGCTGTTTTCCAATAACAACTTTCCAGTCATGTATTTAACATAACGTCCTCCTTGTGTGTATGTGTGCTGCAATATCTGTCATCCAGTTAGTGATTCCCAAAATAGTGTTTTTCTTGTATATATATTTCAATATCAGCACCTGTAAACCTGTATGGGATCCTAGAAACAAGAAGACTATTCCCTCTACGCCAAGCACATACAGAACATAAGCCCTTTCAAACTAGTTCATCTACGCCGTATAGTGATATCACAAGCAGACATAAACAATACAATTACAAGTATGCTTGCGTTCTCCCCCACATTGGTGGAAATATTCGTATTCGTATTCACCTATTCACCGAATAGTAGGCCTGATATTCGTATTCATGAAGGTAGTATTCGTTGCATCAAGGTTATTATATTTACAAGTATGTTCAAGTTCCCCCACCTTGGTGGAAATATTCGCATTCGTATTCACCGAATAGTAGGCCTGATATTCGTATTCATGAAGGTAGTATTCGTTGCATCACTCTCGATAATAAAATCATATAGATAAATAATTACGGTAACTCATAAAAATATATGATATTACTTATATTAAACGAACAAAACAAAACAATCTGTCATATTAGTAAATAACGTGATCACGGAAGACCGAAGGTTAACTACCCCTGAACACACCGCGAACTGCCCACAATAGTGAATAATGTTCTAGAAAACATTTCAAATATCTAATATTGAATGAATAAAACAATGTCATATGAAAAACTATCACGGTTACGGAAGACCGAAGGTTAACTACCCCTGATCAAACCGCGAACTGCCCACAATAATGGAAAATGTTGTAGAAACATTTCAAATATCTAATATTGAATGAATAAAACAATGTGACTATTATGTTTATTGAATGAATAAAATAAAACATCTTCTCACGTTTCCACCTAATAAATAATAACGAATACAGAAAACAATAAAAGCAAAAGAAGCCCATTATTAGCCCTGACGTGTGGGACCTAATCTTCCCACTTCGCCCAAGCTGGGTTAACCGATTAAAAGGCGTAGCAATATATCGAAAGGTAATTATAATTACAGGTATGTTTGAGTTCCGCCACCTAGGAAATACGTAGATTTTTGATTTCAATATATTGTGCAATATACACTATGTTTATAAGATCGTCCGTTGACAAGTAGTTATGAACTTCTTATAAAATATTATTCCGCAGCAAATATTCAAAGAAATTATATTAACTAAAATATTTCTAACATCTTGGGATCGCATACGAAATTGATAATATCTAATGCCCTTTGTGAACAAACTCTTCCTCTCTGTAGTCAAATAAGCTGATGTTTATGTTTACTCCGTCTATAAATATGCCGTATCAACGTATAATATAACATAATATATATATTAATGAAGATAAAACAATTTCAATTAGCGTTGCAATGAAGCGAAACAAAGGAATATATAAAACCCAAAGAAGTCCAATTTTAATTATTCGTTACTAAGAGAATATATATATATTGCGCCCCCTATTGCTATTCTCGTTAGCGGAGACTCAAAATGTTTCCTAAATTTTCCATCAGGTGTCAGTAACGTATATTTCTAAAATATAATTGACAATTTCATATATGGGCCGGTTTTATAAGAAAAAATGAACTTAAATTTCCTTTGTAATTCAAGATATAAAGTAATTTTAAATCAAACTTATTACACTCAAATGAAACGCGCCACGTACTGCCGCTTACTATAGACCAATCCTTAGCGAAGGCTCAAACCCTTTCTTGATTCCCGCTAGGTGGCGGTAATAACAGGAAGAAATCCTCGTTCGATTTGAACCAATATCACACCTACAATCGTGATATTAATTACACATAATTACTCCGATCCCAATTATTTCCAAACAATACAAATCATATAGAAATCCGTGTATTCAATCGCCAGTATAGATAACAAAGCGTTCTTTAGCATAAGATTACATCCGCCCCGAAGAACCTCTCGCACATTCCGAACCTCGCGACATTGAATATACATAATTATACTGAATTTTAAAACCCACGAAACACCCTTCGTCAGTAAAGCATTCCATTTTAAAGCCTTTATATCTTTGGTAATATATGAATATCGAATTTAAATGATTTTTCATATGAACAGCGACAGAATTATATATTTCATAAGCGTTATGCAATAATTCACAGTCGCCACATTACGATTTCTTGTACATTAAATCCGAAGCGCGTATAGTAATAATTATCACTAGGCCCAAAATACGTAACAAAGCAATCCACAACATATATCAATAATTGTTACGATCCAGAAAGTTCTAAATTGAATACACGAAAAAGGCAATAGAAATAAATAATATTGAAAATGCTTAGCTGTTCACTGTTCCAATTCTCTTTGAATTATTATCAACCTCTGGCTTTTTCCTCGATCCAGCCAAATTATCTTCCTTACTGCGGACTCTCCTCGACAAAGCCTCCGCCGACCTTCAAGCTGAAAACTCAAGTGCCGCTTTCTAATTTGTAACGCCTAACAATCGTCCCTATCTCGCGCCATCTTTGATTCCAACTCGCGTGTAAAAGTCAAAGTCTAACTCTAAGGACGCGTTTCATTGGTCAGATTCGGTGCTAACGCCCGCGTCTGTGATTGGACATCTCGTTAAACAAAATAACATAAAGCCTGCTTTACACGCCCGCGTGCAGAGATAATAAAGCTCGTCCGCACCTACCTATCCGGCAAAATATTTAATTATAGAGTATTTAACGGTTTGTGAAGCTTCTCTTTATTATAAACTTTAGCAGATAGATATTTTCGTATAATTTTTCAGCAATGTCTATTTGAATAGGCCAATATCGTTACAATACATCTACATACATCAATAACTATTCTGCATCCGATGCCGATACATCTACATACTCAATAACTTTCTGCATCCGATGCCGTTCTTTCATTAGGGATCCAGATTTCCATAACACTGCAGTTTGCAATAGAGTTGGTACTTGCTCCAGCCTCAGCTTAAGAGCAGCAAGACGGTGTCACAGAAGTGGAATAAATTAATTTCAGACAGGCCTTTGGCAAACATTGTGGAAGAGCTACAATAACGTGCCAACCCTAATAATACTATATACGAACTATTGTACTGAACCCGTAAACAACAATAAGTATCAATAAAGTTTTAGTAAATTTTAGAAAGTCGCAACTGATCAAAGAAAAACCTTCACAATATCAAATTAACATGAGAATTAAGTAATGTATTGTTAAATATTCTGTAAAGTATCCTTGCGTATAAACTGCTATTTCAATTTTGCAAGATGTCTATGATAACATTTAAAAAAATCGATTGAAAGAAATGTTAAAAAAGTAACCCATAAAAACCAAGTTTTTATTATACTCCCTTTCTTTGTAAAATATAACAACAATTAAAGACGAATTAAAACATATAACACAACACTAAACTTAAAGTAATTTAATATATTTCTAAAATGTCAGATGTTTTGAGCTTTGATGCACTTCATGCTTTGAAGATTAAATTCTAAAAACATTTGTCAGTCAATTTAGATTTTCGACATTCGTAGTGAAGTACCTATTATGCATACCGACGGAGTAATTCAAATTTAGAAAATATTCCGCGACGTTATCGGGCCGCCGTAATCAAACTTTTATAATGATTCCAATTTGAAAAAACCAATAAAATTTCTAAAAATTTATACTATAATTATTATATTTTTTAACGAAAATTTGATAGATCTTTTTGATCGTCGCCACAAGTATGCTTGCCAAGTTTCAGCTCGATTGGATCACGGGAAAAGGGTCAAAAATCGATCCAAAGTTTTTGTTGACGGCAAGCAAGCAGATGCCACGAGTTAATATAATAAAGAATAGAGAGAAATGATAAGATGTAACTATAGGCTCTGATTTACACTACACAGTGCGTCACGTAACTTTATCTAATTAATCGTGATTTGATTGAAATTGATTTACATAACAATATCATACAAAGTTAATTTGAATTCTTTTTTAAGGAAGTGGACTGATTCTGTAATTCGCACTAATTACTCGAGAATCTTCCACTTATATCTATATATTCTGATTCACGTCATTTGTACTGCTCTCATCACTATCAAACACTTCCTCACGTCGGTAGGTAATTTATTGCTGGTCAGCATCCACAATGAAATCACCCATCACTGTCTATTTACCTCTGTTTTAGCTCTTTTTATGGTTTTTCCTCGCTGTAAGAACAATTTTTGTGTACGGCGCAATGCCGTCGCGTTTTTATAAGACCCGATATTCTAGCTGTTTTTGGGATACTTAAGTAATTTCTGAATTCTATTAGAATGTTCGGAAGACTTCGATAATGTGTAGTTCCTATTATTTTTAGATAGTCGTGAGAATAAAATAAAATGTTTTTTTTAGCTGGAGTAGTTGCATCGCATGGAAGACAAGTAAGTTTCGTTCAGTGATTCGAAGTATGCAGATAAATAAGTAAGCGCAGGTACGGCAGAAGATAGGGGAGGTAGAGTGAAGATTATATAATTCGATGGTGAAGTAGTAGATTGCCAATCTCTGAGGGTAATGAACTGGAAGAGGGATGTCCCAGATGTAAGGAAATGCAACCAAGATTCAACTAGGGTTATTGTGCAGCCAAAGATAAGTAATAAATGTTATTTTCAAAATAAAAAAATATTGTTACTTTTTTATTCACTAGAATCGAACGAAAGACTTCAGGGTGACTAAAAATCAATATACAACTGGGCTTTTAGGGAAGAAATCACTACTGTATATCCTTTTACAGATACCCCAATCACCTCATTTACTGACTTACATCATCTCGTTCTATTTATGTTTATCTTCGTCGATTATTGAATCTTCTATTTGGTTTCTCTAATCTTATCAGATCTTGAACAGGTATTTAAGTCTCCTAATATCATATATTTTTTATATCATTCGTTCTTGCCTTATAGGTACTTTGCATATAACATCTATCTTAACCCTTTCTTAACCCAACTGATTGAGATAGAGAGATCTATATTTACTGCTTACATGCTCATTATTCACTTTGTCACATTTGTATGATATATACGCATAAATATATCACATTTGTGTGAGATACAGTATTTTTTCTATAATGCATTATTTCAATGCAATGCAATGACTACATTATTAAAATAAATAATTCCAGGCTAATTTTTATCCGTAAACCATATTAGTATTAGAGTTATGCATTGTTAGTCATATTCGAATTAGAAATTCCTATTGGAGTTATCTACTTTCATAGTATCATTCACTATATTTTCCATATTTTTATATTTTATATATTTTATTTTACATTTTATATATATTTTAGTATGTTTCTCTATTGCACGTTAGTATAAAACATAATTTACAAAAGAAAATTATGCAATCAAACTAACAGAATATGCAAATTACATTTTATGTACATATACATTACAATCTAAACATCAGATACCATACATATAATATCTGATGTTTGTAACGTATAGAAAAAAAATCAGGTAATTTAAAAATTTCTGATGCCATTATTTATCCTCAAAATAAGTTAGGTTATATGTTTCAGGAAGGATTTCATTAAAATAATTGTTCATTTATACATAAATAAATTTAATTTCTATTTTTTTTTAATATGATTTTGATTTATATATAAATAAGTTTGATACTATATTCGATTAAAATATAAATAAATAATTGTTTACACAATTTTATTTAATATTTTCTACATACTCTGAAAATAAACCAATATGCTTACAAAACATTTGGGTCAAATCCAATACCCAAACAAGAATTATTTATTTTTTAATATGATGTATGTATCGTGGAGGTTGCATTTCGGCTCTCTTCGATTTGTACCCTTTTCGGGAAAATATGTTGGCCCTTACATCCTAAATTATCCCCTGGGAGGGAATGGCTCGGTGCTACCTGTGGACGATTTATGGGCAATCCTTCCTTGCGAACAGTTCCTGATTGCTTATTGTTTCCGAAGGGATTATTAACGTGCACATAACGGAATATAGATAACGATTTGTTAAAATGTACGTACTTCAACACAATCCCTTATTTCATAAATTACGGTGTCCGAAAATGAATTATACTAAGGTTGTTTCCCGTAGTCAGAGTTCAAGAAAATCCGTGCCTATGGGTAAGCTAATTTTTAAACATTTAAGCTTACATTGTAACTTTAATTCTTATTCCGGACTTTTAGTATTTTTCAAAATTGCATATTATTTTTGATTACATGCATGCTTTTTATGTTCTTATATTATGTTATCTATTATGATGTGCTATCTTACATTATTCTTTTTTCTCTCTCCTTTTTTTCCTATATAGATTGCAGAAAATACTTTAAAATGTGAGACGGTTTCCGTAAAACAGGCCTAGCCTAATTCTGTTTGTATTTTCTGTGAACAAAAGAAAACATTATTTCGAAATAGTTTTCAATAATCCGTCTCTAATCAATTTGTATATATAAAAAGAAACCCGTGTTTCCCTACCCGCAAAGTTTTCTCAATAACCACCCACCGGTGGTTATGGTGGTGGATAGCCCTTGGTGTCACATCGAAAATATGCGAGTTTGGTGGGGGTGGTTGTGCGTGGGTGGGAATAAGTGACTAAAATGTGCTTTCTAGCACATTGTTTTGTTATGAGAAAGCCGAAATGCTTCAGTTTGTTCCAAAATAGGCGCGCCGACTGTGTCGATTAGCCTAGAAGGTTCCGGATAAACCTGCTCTAGAACGTTTTGGAAGGAGAAGGTTATAGAAAATTCTCGAAAGTTCTATAAGGTTCTAAACTAAGTGGCGGAATGTATCTAGAAGGTTCCTGTACATTCGATAAATTTCTTGAAAGTTTTCGAAGGAGAATGTTCTAGAGGGTTCGCGAAAGTTGTGTGACGATCCAATTTTACTTAAAATCTACGCGTGCGAAGCCGCGCGGGCACAGCTAATAAAATTACACCTTCAATAAACATATTTTCTACTTATTAAATATTTATGTAAAATATTTTTGATGTTGATAACGTTATATTTGTGGTTGAAAATAATTAATAATTAAAAATTGTGTATAAACCTTAGTACTGGGATACTAAATGGGCAACAAAATAATCATTGTAATGTGTTACGCATATGACGCAACGATAATAGCAGAGTCTGAAGACGACTTGCAGAGAAGGCTGTACAAATTCCACATTGCATCAAAATGGCTAAATATGTCAATAGCAATCAGCAAAACTAAAAGTTTGGCAATATCAAAACAACCAACAATATGTACGCTGAGTATTGATAATGAGCCTAAGAAACAAGTCATGAGCTTTAGATATTTAGGTATAGAAATCTGTAGCCATAGCGATCTGTATACCGAAGTCCGAGAGAAAGTTAACAGAGCATCCACCATATCAGGGTGTCTCAAGAATTTGGTCTAGAAAAACAAAAATATGCGTATTGAAAGTAACGTCAAAATGTACAAGACATGCGTGCGACCTATACGACCATACGCTATAGAGACGCGGGCTGACACTGCCCGCTCCAAAGGACCCCTCAGAACAACTGAAATGAAGATGCTGAGATCCATTACTGGAAAAACTCTACGTGACCGTGTCTAATATGAAGACATTGAAAACTTGCAAAATAGAGGATATAGCACGATGGAGTAGATCCAAAAGGAGATTCTGACGGGATCACGTAGCCAGAATAGACTTACTGAGAAGATCACCGAAAAGATGGAGGGAAAGCTGGACCTCGACACCTCAGGAGGCGTAATTTTCTGTAGCACAGTCAACAGATCTTCTTCTTCATGTGCCCTGTCGGGTCTTCCCGATGTCGGCAATCATCTGGGAGAAAGTTTCCCTGTCCAGGGCAGTGCGGAACACCTCTTCCACGCTTCTTACCCCGGTCCACTCTCGGATGTTTCGAAGTCAGGAATGCCGCCTCCTTCTGACCCCTCTGCGACCCTCAATCTTCCTCTTTATGACGAACTAAAGGATGGAGTACTACTAAATCAATAGATCTACTAAAAGAAAAAGAAGTATAAACTACACACAGTGTCTGAACCTTATATAAATCATTTATTCATTAATTTAAACAATAATTGTGCTTATCGATCTGATTGCTTTAGCTCATAAATATACATAATTGTATGCAAAATCTTAATAGTAGAATAAACCTGAGTCTAAGATATAAGCGTTTAATGTTTGACGCATATCTTCACGATCAGATTTTTGCATATGCACCCTTTAAATTAATTTTTGTTCTCACTGACCTTGTGTAAAATTTTTTTAGATGTCTTAAAGATGGACTATTGAAAACGCTGACCATTAAAAAATATGAAAATACATTTCCAAGTAATCCATAAACCTAAATCTGGCCAAGCCATTATAGGTGACAGCCTCATTTATTGATTTCGTTACTAATATAATTAACGAAAGCTCAAAGAAATAACTTTTATATTTATTATTCGAATACATATGTTGAGAAACATATCTCAAACATTTAAGAAAAATTTACAACGATTATTTATTTTCTACCTTTGTTTCAAATAAATAATGCCCTCACTTTTTCACGGTTGCTTAAGGGGTAGCTGCTACACAGCCTCGTATAATAAGGGTTTGTTTCTTTCCAGAGAGTCTTCGTACTAGAAGATTGATCGAGGGGATTAGCTCGGTGTCTAAATAATTTGTAAGGATTTTAATTGTTAATTTTATTGTCTGTAAAATTAGGAGAAAATTGTCGGTAATTTTTTAAAAGAGATGATTTTTTTCGGAATGGCTTGAACACACGTTAGAGAGAAATTGACTTATAAATAAAAACACTAACTTAATTGTTCCTACCTATTCTAGATGGGAATTAATAATTCATTGTCACGAGAGTCTAAAACAATAGTAATTACACGTATGTAATCGAAGTCTTTCGAACACTCTACATGAAAGTAGAATTGACTCAACTATTCCCGAACATTCCAGAAAGCAACGGATAATTATAAATACCCAGCGGCGTGGTGCAAGAGTAAAAATTTAGATTTATTTTGACAAGCGACATAGAAGCGATCATAGAAAGGCGCCTTAATAGAGACAAGCCCAGCTTAGCAACTTAACCATGTTATATGTACTTACGTGCAATCTAGCGTGAACTAGAGTGGAATGAACTAACGATAGATAAAAGTGTAGCGAATTAAAGAAGTAAGTACCTGTATGGAATATTCTCGTGACAATTAGAGTGCATTCAATAATGGTGCTCCAATTAAATTTGTATCTAGTGACTTTGTGTGATAAATAAAAGTTTTAATAATTTTTAGTGTTTCCTTTCGCAGCCGCGATTACGTGATTTACGTGATTACACGATTTTATAATGAAATTTCTAATGAACTTTGTTTATGTAACCACTCGAGTTTATATTATGAACGCGATGAAGGTAATGAGTGTAAGCGTGTTAGTAGAATGAGTGTAAGTGTAAAATCAAACATAACAATTACGTTTTCTGTCTGACTGTCTGTCTGTCTATCCGTAACTTCCGTCGATTTCACTGCTGAAAAGCGAAATTTTACGACTAGAAGCAGGTCGCGAACCTGGGACGCGCAAGAGACAGGCGGCGCCCTACGCACATCGCTACTACCGCCTCTCCGTGGACCGTAAAAAAATATTTAAACATATACTAGGACTAGACGCGAACCATGTTATATGATTTTTCACGGGTGTACGGCTGATAATAAAAATAAATTTATGCACCAAAGTAAACGCCATGTCATTACTGACATTGATTCTTATTCCTTTAGCAATAACCAATTCTAAGACGCAATCAAGTTTAAGATGCAATCAATTTTATGTCAAGATTCTACGCGGGAAATGAGAAGATTTGAGAATACTGCAATGGAAGAGAAACAATTTTAAGATCGAGTCATTAAATGCAGCGTAGCTATTAGCATAATAGAATTTTTATGTCGATCTACACAAGAGCGCCATTTAATGTTTATGTGAGGTCAATTGTGCATTTTTAGGATGCTGGAAAATGGTTTATTGGTTTATTATAAAGAAACGATAAGTCTAAGTTATGTATTAATGATAACCTGAACCAATAGGTAGATCGATTAAATCAATTATTTATTAAATACTAATCTCACTAGATTCAAACACTAAATATACAATACACATAAATGTACTTGTAAAATATACTAAATATACATATTACTAGAGCGTGCTGAAGACAATTGTAATTGGGATAATGGCATAGTCTTCATTTATAATGTTTTATTATTAGAGTATCATGTACCTATTATGATTTAGTGTCTCTAATGTGCTGTAAAATTTATTTATGTATACTTTTTTATATATTTTTGATGTTAATAGTGTTAACTTTGTGTTTGGACATAATTATAAATTAATTTAACGCTATAAACATGAATAAATTGATTGAAATCAAGAAATGCCTCAACACTTAAGTCAATCTATCATGAGCGGAATTGGTGATCGTTACATTGTGTAAAGTGATCACTTAAGATAGCCGTATGTTAGATCATAAGCCCTATGAACCCCAAAAAATGTATATCAAAACCTTAATTCCCACATAACATCACGTTTTCTCTTATAACATATTGCACTGACCACAGGTTTGCTATCGCTATATAATATCGATTTGATCACATAAAGTTATTATTAATGCATTTGTTGTATCACGTGTGGACTACTGCAATGGTATCTACGCTGGCCTACCGATGTTTCAGCTCGATAGACTACAATCTGTTCTAAACGCTGCAGCACGGATCATATATGGAACGTCAAAATTCTCGCACATAACATCCCTTCTGCGAGAATTGCACTGGCTTCGTTTTCCTGAAAGAGTAGAGTTCAAACTGTGTTGGTTGATGTACAAGGCAACTCATAACATGGCGCCTCTGTATCTTCAGGAGCTCTGTATTCCAGACAACATAAATGGGAGACGTCAAACTCTTAGGTCAGCGTCTACTTCAGCGGTGGGAAGGATTGTGGAACCGGCAAGTCAGTTCCAGAAAACTAGGTTCAGCGAACGGGCATTTGCGGTGGCGGGCCCCAAAGCGTGGAACTCTTTGCCCTCCCTGATAAGAAACACGGATTCAGAGACTTTATTTAAGAAAAGACTTAAAACGCACTTGTTTACAAAATCTTTCCCAGAACCTTTTTAATATTGTTGTTTTTAACGTTGTTTTTTTTTTTTTTTTACTATTTTATGTTTTGAACTGTTTTTCTTTCTCTTTTCTTTTTCATTTTGTGATTCTATGATTTTAGTATGTAAGAGTTTTTTGTGTGTAAAGCGCCCTTGAGGTGAAATTTTCACAAAAATGGCGCTATATAAATAATCCAATATTATTATATTATTATTAAAGTCACATTACTAGCCATTTACTTAATTTATCCAAATATGTTTTTATCATCACTGACTTTTTTTAGTAAATTCAAAGATTTTGCAATAGAAGCGAAATGTGAGTTCCTTTTTTATAATTAAAATTCAATTAAACTTCTACGATTTTTCATTTGCATAGTTTCCAGTTTTAATTTTGATAAAAAATATAATAAAAATCTATGGGCTTAGGAAATTTCCACAAAAAATATTTAAATTTTCTTCAATTAATTAATTCCCGAAGAAGAAAATATCCAAGCCCAAATGGAATTGTATAATAATATTTAAATACCTTCTCAATGAATAAGCTTTTTTTTTCCATTTTGAGAACCACCAATGGAGAACACTATTGAAATATGAGAATTTCTTTTAAAAGAGTAAATAATGGAATCCATTATTTAAAGTAAATAAGAATAAGTTTTGGGTCGTATTTCAACAATATTGAAAATGTATTCGACATTTCACAAAACTTTTTATATTATAATAAATTTAGTTTCCTACCATCTGGATAAATTTAATGTTATATGAATATAGAATAAACGTAAAATATATTTTCGGTATATTTATTTAAGTTTATACTCTCCCCTTTTGCAGTGAAAACTTGAATATTGAGAGAAATAAACTACATGATTTAGAAATTTGGTATTGGATACGAAAGCTTGGAGTTTTTTGGACAATACTTAAATTTTGATACGACAAAGGTTTCAAAATAGAAGCTAAACATAAAGAGAAATAGATATTTTTAAGTTATTAAGATAATTTTTTTTTTAATTTCATTTATTGGTTTTCTTACAGCCATATAATTAATCAATCTTGAAAAAAAAAAAAAATTGATGTACAGAGTCTTGGGCCAATTACAAGAAAACACATATATACAATAATATTATACCAGGATCGATAAAAAAAAATAAGAAAAAAACATGTCAAATAGTGAGTTTGTGTGAGTGTGTATTTGTGTGTTTTTATGTGTCCGTGTGTGTATGCGTTTTTATGTGTTCATGTTTGTGTTCATATTTGTGGGAAGAAAAATGTCATCGCGCGAGTTTATACGTAAAGGATTTTGTAAACTGCTCATAACTTAAATTTAAAATATCGAGATCTGCAAAGGCAGTGTCATAGGTATCTAGAATTCTATTAATAATACAGTTTTTACCGTAATTTATATTTACAAATTATAATAATTATGATAATTAATTATTATAATTTGTAAAATAATTTTCAGGCGTATTCTAAAGTTATGTTAATAATCCAATATACACATATAAAGGAAATTGCATTAAAAACTACAATCAAAATAAAGAAACCTCATTATCAATAATGACATCTGTATTGGATTATGGGAATAAAAATGCCTTGGACTGCAGGTGGCGGTAATAAAAAAAAACTCACATACGAAACAAGTTGTGTTACTTAAATATATAGACATACAACTTCCAAAAATTTGATCGATGTGATAGTCTATCGTGGGTGAAAATGGTAAATTTCCATTGTGTAAAGTGATCACTTAAGCTAGCCGTACGATAGGGCGTAGGCCCTATGAACACCCAAAATGACTTCCTTACCCACTTTCCCATATAAAAATACAGGTTTTTCTCTACGAGGCATGTATAACATATCTTGATTAATTAAGATAAATTTTAAAAAAATGGACACAGAATAATATGTCTATCGAAAGTTCGAGTCTATCTGTTTTAACTGTTACGAAATTTACAAATTTCTTTGAAAAAAATAGTAATTAAATCACAAACTAAAGATTTTTAAAATTTTTGCATATTTCATGGAACTCCAATTTGTATTTGACTGGCATCGTTTGAATTTGACAACCTCCGAAATAAATTAAATTTCAAATTTTTAATTTTATTCAAAAATAAAATATATTAAACCCATGAAAAAAAGGTTTAATACTACTGGCTTTATCAATTAACATTACTACTCATGGAATTTTCTTATCTTATAACATTAATTAAATATAAACTTAATATTTTTTTATTTTACACTAAAAAACATAATTCCCGAATCTTTATCTTAAAATAAACCATTTTACGTATATATGTATAACACTTTATGCGCCCACCACGAAAAAATAATTTTTTTGTTAGTAAACATCGTCTTGGAATATTTGCCACAACAAAATAAATTACAACCACATTTCAATTTAGTATTACATTATAAAAACAATATTTCATTTCAATCTGCATGGATTCACATAGTTAATCGCAATATGAACTTCGAAAACCTTGCATAGGCTGCTTCATGGTCTATACAATATCCAAAACCATCTTCTTCATACCAAATTCAATGAAAAGATCATTTTAGCGCTTATCCAGCAATCAAACAATATATAACCATTGTATTATTACTTTTGAACATTGATATAGGGCCTTATTCTTACTTTTTTCTTACAATCACCGGGTCACCGGAGACCCTGTGCGACTAGTTATGTAATTTTCTTCGTGCGAGTAATTAAGGGTAAAAATCAACATATTTAAATTCATCCCACAGACAAAAATCGTAAATACTGTTGTTGAAAATGTCATTGAGGTCTACCATAGATCTCCATCACTGAGGTTTTGGTACAGTTTCATTAAAGAATCATTAAAATAAGCGATTTAAACCAGAATTAGCCACAATGACTCCGGGTATTAGGGGAGGATATAAATTATTATTCCGCTTCACGCCCTTGGGACCTTGCGCCTCCAGGATTTCGGAGGTTTACCTGGGGGAGGAGGGTGGCGTAGTTCCGCCGCCACCCAGGCCTAAAGGGTACTTAGAACAAAACAGACAAAGCGAAAACAAAATAATAATTCATATTCTTTTAAAACAAATTTCTTTAAAAATAATATTACAGTAAGTACGAGTATATTAATAATATAATAATGCAAGAGATATGTATTTATTTTATTTTATTTATCCTAATAATTTAGTTCCACACATAATGTTGTGTGGGCTAATATATGATCACTTAGACATATTGCATTCCATCTAATCATTTAAAAGTTTTTATAATAAAATTCTTGCACTTTAGTTTAAACCTCCTTATATTTTCCATGTTTTGAATTTCCTTTGGCAGGCTATCGAAGATTTTTATACCTTTATACTTCATATAATTTTGTGAGGTGTTTTTCTTTTTCTTTGGTAGTCTTATGTTGTCGTTTCCCCTTGTATTGTAGGAATGAATTCTGTCATCAAAGTATTTGGGTACTAATCCATGTTTAATTTTAAATATTTGCACCATTACATTACATATTATTCTTTGATTTACAGTGTCCAGTCTTAGGGCATTCAACATTTTTGTTATTTTAGTTTTCCTATTATACTTCATTTTTTTTTTTTTTTTTATTTATTTAAAAAATCCTTGTTTACAAATAACGATACTTAATACTAATTTAACAATAAAACATAAGATAAAACATAAGATAAATTACACATTTTTTTTTGTTTTGTTTAATTTGTGGATTATGCCACTCTACTAGGCTACGCCTGTCCCAGAGTGGCGTTATAGAACACAATTATAATATTTTTTCGAGTTCGTCAGTAGTATTTATTTTCATAAGGTAGTTATTATGTATCTACAGAGTATCAAGTGGAATGTTAGTGAAAGTTGAGTTAGTCATAAGTCCAAGTGTAAATATGTGTAGAATAATTGTTTAATGTAAAAAGGGTTAAAGTTTTGTTTAAGATTATTTTTTATTTTCCTTAATTAATTAATAAATTTATATAGGTATATATTTTTATTTGAAGACATTATTATGCAATTACAGTAAGTAAATTTTCAGTTGCTGTTCTACCTTTGGAGGTAAGCCAGTTGTTTGCTAAAGCTTTTATTTTATTATTTGAGTATATTCTGATTTCCGGGAAGTCTGTTTTAAATATGTTAAATATTTTAGGCCCTATGTATGAGTAATTTTTCTGTCCATGTGTTGTCTTAGTTTTTGGTATTTCGTCAAGGTTTCGTAATGCTTGTCTAGTATTATGTGAATGCGAGTTACTGGTTGCTGTTAGGTGGTTTGTGTTTTTGATGTAGAAGATGAGGGTAGACTTAACGAACAGCTGTCTAACGTCCAGTACATTAAATTCTCTGAATAGTCTGTCTGATTGGTATGTAAATGGTTTCTTATTAATGACTCGGAGCAAGGTTTTTTGTGCCGTTATAGCTGGTTTTAATGTGGTTTTGTAAGTACCTCCCCAACTTGGAATCGCATAGTTCTAAAATGACTGGGCAAGAGCATAATAGATAGTTTTGAGTTGCTGTTTATTAAAATTTATTATGCGCATCGCTTTTTTTGTATTATTTATAGTTTCTTTAGCATTCCTTCGTTACTTATAAATAATATATATTTAACTAGTATTTTTCAATATAATTTTATAAAGATATTGTTTTCTGTGTGAGATTATCATTTTTACTTGTGAATAAATACGCGCATACTAGAAAAAAACGTCGATCAATCATAACAAATCATTTGAATTATTCTATTTTAATTTTCCCGAAGACAAAAAATTGTTTTCTTTCCATATTCGTTTGTTTGCAAAAACAGGAGGAAAGAGCGTCACACTTTTTACCCTTTTTAGAAACCTCTTTTTGTGTATCTGCGTATGACACAAGAAAAAAAAAATTATCGTAATCCTTCTTCAGATTCAATGGAAATTCATTATTTTTTTAGCCACTCATAAAATAATTTATCATGTACTTTTTATAAAGGAAAATTATTTGGTTAATGTAATATGATGTAATTGGTAAATAAACATTGCACAAATCGTACACTCATTTATTTTATTGTAATAATAAAATAAAACTTCCAACAGATTTGTCAGTGGGTGACTGTACAGTGGTAAAAGTGACCTGTAAAAAAGTGATACGGACATGCAGTTATGTCAACCTATAAACTGCGGACTTGGATCTCTATAAGGGTTTGTATACCATGAGGTATCTATGAGGGTTTGTATACCAAATGAACAAGTTCGCTAAAGAACAGAAGTAACAGATGCTGCCCAAAAAATCTCTATATCAAAGTGGCAACGTGATGGACATATCCGTCAAAAAGATGACAAACGGTGAGAACAGAAGGTCCTAGAATAGAGGCCTCACTCTTGTATAAGAAGCATTGACCTTCTTCAAGAGATGTCCTTAGGTTTTCACGGCCGTTCAGAATCTTCTGTATATAGTTTTCTGGGATATTCTGCCGTGTATATGTGACCTCTCTGGCCAACGTTTCGGATCCCATTACAGGGTCCATCATCATCCCATTGCAGGGTCCAACATCAGCCCTGATGATGGACCCTGCAATGGGATCCGAAACGTTGGCCAGAGAGGTCACATATACACGGCAGAATATCCCAGAAAACTATACACAGAAGACCATCTTTAAGCTCGAAGAGTGGCTGGTGACATATGGAAGATAAGGATGTAAAGACAGTGGCGATTCTTATGGGAGGCCTTTATTTAGCAGAGGTCACAGTGATGGTATTTAAACCAGATTGACAGCAGATTTTTCGCAAATCAATGGGCAACCATCGTTTACAGACAATAGATTTATCTCAGTCAACAATTATCCATACGATGAGATACAAAACTGAAATAACTGTACCACGAGTAACCAGTTAAAATAACGGTTTGTCTATAAAAACTGTGGAGAAATACCGGCTGATGATGATGATGAATTTAACTGTTTGATAAGCTTCGTCAAGTTCTGTGTATTATTAATTTTTGAAAAATATTTATTTTAATGGTCACGTAAATTAGATACGCATATTAATAAATCATTTAAATATTATATATGCATTAATTATTGAAAAATTTTAATAAAGAAGTAAGTGATAATGCTGAGGTAAATTTGTGAAAATCTATATTCGAAAGAATATGAATATGGTAAGAAACGGATGTAGCTATTCGGCTACAGCCGCACATACGTCATTAGAGATAGAGAAGGTGTAACATATCTTTAGGGAATGGTAGATTTGGGTTTCGCAGGTGCTGCAGTGTTAAAAATAGGAAGATTTATTGTGGATCCTGCGGGATAATCAAGGGATATCTCCCGCCAGACCGTGTAACCTACAGACTCGGGAATAGAAGTAAAGCAAAAGACCAAAAGCTATTTATTTCCTGGAATTTCGGCTTCCAGCACTCCTGACAGGGAGCCAGCGCAAAGGGTAATATTATAAGATGACTAACATGAGATGATCAACAGAGTTTATTTTAAATATTTATTTGATACATTCATTAAATCGCTCAGTTTATTAGAAAGAGACTTAATCAAAAAATTCAAAAAAATGTACCCAGTACTAAGGAAAAGAATTGAAAAATCTTTCCTAGAGGTGTCGTTTTTATTTAAATGGATAACGCCCATCTTAGTTTGTGAATACACGTGTGTGCTCGATTTAATTACAAGGCAAAAATAATAAAAACAATATTTTGATTTTGTATTACCTACTTGAAATTATTATACGTAAACGTGACTGATCGAGTGAATGTCTATTAAAATGATTAAACACACAACAAATTTAAATATTTTTTAAAAATAGTATTTTTTATAATAAAAAAATGTTAGCAAGCAAACTGACAGGATTGACAGTAAATTTAATAAGTTTATACATCTGTACTAGTTTATGGGACTGATAAAATTTAAAACCATAAAGGGAGGTGATTAAAATACAGCTTAAATATGGAACAAGGTGTGCAAAATTAAGATATATATTATAACCTTACAAAATTCTATATATGTGTGGAATTGGTGTACATTAAATTGTCTTATCCAGCCGTATGACAGGCCGTAAGCCCCATGAACACCCAAAAATACTTCCATACCAAATTCCACACCATCTGTAATAATTATATATTACTTTAAAATTATTTTCAAAATATGGGATATCTACCAGCAGCGTGCAGTTAGTACTTTTAGATAAGCTGAACTAAACCAGGATTTCTATGAAATCAAATACAAAAAATATATATAAGTAGATTAAAACAAATTATAAAATTATTTTTTTAAAATGTCAACTTACAAAGTTCTCAAGCAATTGAAAAAATAAATAAAATTCGTTATTCGAAATATTCCTTTCAAAATTATTATATTTTATCTATTTTATGATATAAGGATATTCTTCAGAATATTTTGAGTTTGTTCAAATCTTTCAGAACAGTGCTGGATTTATGTCACAGAGACATTATTAATCAATTAATGTATATTATAGGTATCTACAATTGTGTAAAGTGATCACTTAAGCCAACCATAAAGATAGGTCATAAGTCCTATGTACACCCAAATGACTTCTATACCTACTTTCCCATAATAATACAGTTTCGTCTCTGTGAGATATCCATAATATACATTAAGGATATTCTTTTTTTTTTCATAAATATATGTTTACGTAAAACCTTCTTGTTCTCTCTAAACGTACTTGTGTTTAACATACTGATTGCATGTGCGTATGCTTAATAATTAACATTATGGAATTTTTTATAATTATATTTCTCCGTTTTTAATTTTTAACGATGTTGAAAATATTTATATGATACAGTATATTTTTATCATTTAAACTCGCTTTCATCCATTGATATCATTTGGAAATCAAATATCTTTAAAATAATGATTGTCAACCGATAGGCATTATCTCAAAACGTTTACAGAAGTTATCTGGTAACAAAATAATTGTATTCGGATACTTTTCCAGCCTCTATAATAAACAAGATCTTTAAATGGTGCAGTAAGTCTTGTAATCATTATTGTTGATATTCTTATTTAGTTTTTTCTAATGCTATGAAATTAGACGAGATTCTTTGATAAAAGTAAAATGACAGAAAAAAACTTTTTTTTAAAAAAAAAAAAATCAAAAAATATTTGGTAATTCGAATGTCGAAGGAAAACACTGGAATACAAACCCAAAACATTTAACTAACTAACTAACCCAAACTAAAATTGCATCACCAAAATATGTGTTTTCATAAAAAAGTATAACATAATATGCTTTTAATAAACTCTAAAGATATAGTCGCCCTATTAAAATTTTCAGATATGTACAGTATTTTTTTTTCTTTTCTGTCCTGCCTTTTATTAATTGGCACGTAGTTTGATATCCCAATTATAATAATTTCGTTTGTCTGTCCCTGTAACTTCGTTTAACGTTCGTAACTTCTTTATAGTATAATATTTTCCCCCCTTTTTTTACCGTCATTTTTGACGGGTTACAACAGGTTATAATTTAAAAAGGCTTCAGATACCTCTATAATAATAATTTTACATATTTTGCAATCCATATTTAAGACACAAGCTACGCATTAAAAAAAAATATTATATCATTGATATTTTATCTTTAAATGGACGTAGTTATGCAGAAAGCATCAAATTCAAAAAACATGGAACTGAGAAAATAATGGCTTTATAACGTTTGAACCAACGAAAACCTTATACGTCGATATTTAATTCATTATTGCATATTTTTTTGCATAGGGCTTATTTAGAGGTGTTTTTTAAATGTTATAAGAAAAAAAAGATTTACGAAGATATGACGCGTTTTACAGGTTGGTTTCTTTCTACAAAATGTCTTTACGAAAAACAGTACTTAATTTTGTCTAGGTGGGTTCTATGAATTTAATAAAGCATGAAGTAAAAAACATTATCTAAGGCGTAAAAAACGTTTCACCCCCTACATACTTTTTGCAGAATTATTATCTTGTTGTAACAGTAGAATTAAAAAGTTTGCATAATGCGTCCATACGACATGGATGTTTTTAACCAATATTTTTGTTTGCCAAAGATTTGTAAATTTGAAGCCGCAGAAAACTTTCAAACCACCTTTTTTTATTTTTTAGTTTGAGAGTTAATTAAACGGCGATATCCTTGATGTGGGTAAGAAAATATTGAATTGACAAAAAACTATCAATCAGAGCTTGAAAGTTTTCAGCACATAAAGATATCGTATTGAGCTGTGCAAATCCGTACGTAACTGATTATCAGCATTTTGCGGATTGGATGCTTTCTGCATAACTGCGTCCAAATAACAGAAGCCCTAGATAAAATAATTTGGAAATACTTAAATTATCTAATCTAACTTAATTTAATTTAATATAATTAATAAAAAAAATGAACCAATAACGCGTAGTACCTACCTTTTATTCCTCATTTCAATGTATTCCTGTAAATCTGCGCCCACATTCCCATCCGACAAATGATTTTTTACATAATAATGTTCTATGATTTTCACGGCCTAGAAGACACAAACTTCTGGTTCGTGTCTTTTGGGGTATTATACCGTGTTTTTACGACCTTTCTGGCCTTGGGCTCTGGGCCAGAATGGCCCTAAAAACACGGCAAAATACCCCAGAAGACATAAACTATAAGAATTTTTTACACATTAATACGGGAAGGCGGCGGTGTGAAAAAAATAAAACTCTTTAATGAAATAATTAAAGTTTTATCGATCACTAAAGTCACAGAACACGAACTTAACTGGAGCAGCATTATGTAATTCGATAATGGAGAGAATATTCAACAAATACGTAGGTAGGTACATTATAATTTCTCTATTTTTTATAGTCAATCGCACGGGTTCACAATTTGATCGATTTTGTGACATCGCTTTCTGTTACGACAACTCACTGCGTAGCGGTTACGTCGCCCTTAATATAGATTTTCGGGTTTCCAGACGTTTCGCGAATTTATTCGGCAATTTCAACATTTATTCATGATCCTTCAAGTTATTTCTATCACTGTAAAACGTCCAAGTGCCGGGAAATCTTCAATTATGTGTTATTCCTTATAATCCTACAACAAGTGACTCGTGACAACATTTTAATTTATAGAACACTTACTGTGCATCTATCTTGTTGGAAATAGCGTCGAATTAACTGGTCGATATTAAAAACAAGTGTGATTTATATAATGTCTCTTAGTTTTTAGAAAATTATAAGACTTATTACCAGTTAAGCATCTAACCACTTCATCAATTTTCAAATCTGATGAAATCAAAGCATTTAAGGTAAAATATAATCTAAAATTATTTTTCATTTTAAAATAAACGAATTTTCTATTAATTTCTAGAACCAAATTCACTTGAGGGAAATATTTTAGAGATAATACAATTACGTAGGTCATTGAATATCTATCTCGTTAAATTATCACATATTCATAGATAATCCATAGCACAAAAGCTCAAAAAGACCTTTCTAGACAATTTACTGCCATCCATTGTTCATTAGATAACTACACAGAACTAACGGGTAGTCAAAAAGTTATATGTATTCAAAAATTAAATCGACTTTAAATATTAATATCATTTTGCTAAGAAAATTAATTGGGTGCAATATTTTTATGTTGTTTGATACATTGTCATCATTACTTTGTTTTATGTATAAATTTCAGAATATTTCCTCTCAGGTGCTGTTAATTATGTTGACATTGTGTTAGTATTGTAACGAGATTAAAAAAAAAATTACTTGACCGAATCCCTGGTGATATGTCACTTAGAACAACACCATAGAAGGATCAAAAAGTCTACAGCAATCTAGGGCTATCTACAGTAATCTGGAAGCATCTAATAATACCTTTACAGCCTAAAAGCGACAAGAACATTCTCCTAAACACTAGGAGGTTCGAAAAATCAGCACTTCAACCAATCAACCATCAAGGATGTGTTACGTGAAAAAATAGTCGCTCCATACTAAATGAGAGTTGATGTCGATTTTAGACTGAAACATCGTAGCAAAGGCAGCAATATCTAATTATGTATATAGCAAAAGTAGCAATGTTCACTATTTGGTAGCAAACACAGACATATTCATATCAAAACTTTAATATTTATTTATTCACGTATATAAAAGGAAGACTAAGGTCTTTTGTTTTAAAACACTTATTTATATTATTTAAGAAACACCTCAGAGGGGTATTGCTGCTTTTGCTTTTATACCTTTGATACTCCTCATACGAGAGGAAAATTAAAATAAAAATCCGGTAGCAAATTAAATTCTGTTTCAGTAAAGATAATATAAATTAATACATTTCATTTAACATAACTCATATTTATAATGTAAAGAAACAAAATACCGAATAGACTTGTTTAATAAGCTAAACCAAACAAACCTTGAAAATGTAAAATAAAGTTTTCAAACATTTAATGTGGAAGCATCAGTTTGGAACATTCGCTACATTAAAAAAGCACCAAAGCCTTAGAAAGGTCCGGTTCGTCTACCCCATTAAGCCTTATCAGAGGGCTGAAAAAACATCCCCTCGCCACCCCGGCTAATTGGCAGGGTAGCAATCTGCGAATTTCACCCCTCTTTTGGGTGAAAATAACGAGGTATCCTTCCATTTGAAAAAAGTGTGGGAAGTCCGACTACATGTTTTTTATGTATAAAACTCGGGGAATATTTTTACAGTTTTTTTTGCAGTTTTAATGTTAATTTTTGGCAATCATTTATAAGTTGTTAGTTATATAGGTCTTTCCATTTAGAAAGATAATCGAATAAGTATGTGTAATTCGTGCGTGTGACGCAAATTGTTTTTTGTATTAGTGTTTACGGGTATAAACACCAACACAACGAAATAACGTGCCTCATGCGCATGATTTACACATTGTCTTTCTTTCATGAAAAGGCCCATACACGTCTCGCTGTAATATTGTCACGAGATGTTACAACACTATGGAAACATCTAGAACAAGTCTCTGGTAATCTCTGGATGGTTCCATAAAAGTCTCAGAGGATCTAGAAGGCAGTGTAATCTATAAATACAAGATTAGTTATTCGTAATGGTGATAACCGACGCGTTATTGGCAACGGAGCACAGCGTAGTGTGACCAGCGTATATTCGCGTAGGTGCAGCCCGTTTAAACAGAATCGTGGATTTACAGAAACTTCTCAAACAGAAAGTGCTATCCACCAAATTCCAGTTAATAGGCATGATGACATATTTTGAAATAACATTCTATATTGTAGGTTGCTATTACCGAAAATAACATTATTTCAGTAATAAACTAAGTTTTTACGCAAATAATTGCATTTTCATGTACATATTTTTAATTACGCGCAAAAACGCCCGCAGCTGTCATTTCGTCTACGTGACGTCGAGCCTCAGTAAACATTGCATTGTGTCTATGGCAACGGTTCAAAGACACGGTGATGGGTACTGAGGCGTGACGTCGTTCGCTCTGACTGGTGTTTCAGTTAAAGTGGCGGATTGCGTAATTTTATACTTTTATTTTATTGAAAATGTTACTAACCTCATGTGTATATTAGGTAAAACTGTATCTTTCAAAATAATTTCTTCTCTAAAATCATTTATTCTTTAATTTTTTAATACAATTGTGTGGTTTCTCTCGATTTTAGCATATCATGACTATATTATTTGAAAAATACAATCTACAACAATACCATCGAAACTTAATCAATTAATGCAAATAAATACAATTCTCAAAACAATATGCAAATTTAAATGAATGTTCGGGCGTTAATCGAATTTCACGGCCAAAGACCGATTGCGATTAGCAAGTCTGGTGACTGACAGTGTCTAGCGGCTCCAGTTACCCGAAACAGCGACAATTTCTGGAACCATGTGTTATGACCAATCAAAATTGACTAAAGTTGCAAATCAAAATCTGAATAGTGTATCGACAGTTTCGACATTTATTTACTAACACATCGTCAATTTCATTTACAAAATAGTAATATCCGGCACACAGATAATTACATATTTTTCAATATTGAAAGCAACATGTCTTCACTATTGATACAATTACTTCACTATTCAATTTACAGACCGTCAAAAGATCATTATTGATCCTAAAAGATGGTCCTAGATCATGACGCTCGTTTAGTGAAGTGCTGGTCAGTAGTTCAAGCCTCATTCCAGGACACCAGCAAGATAGCCCAATTTTCATAGCACAAGCGTTCAGCTTATTGTGAAAATGGTAAGAATATTGATGTGACACGTATTTCATGTTCACATCATATTATTTAATAATGATTTCTTGATTAGAAAGTTTTTGCATAATACACAATATACTTTTTATGATCAATAAAATGTGTCATAATGTTAAAATAAATTGTAAATTTCAGAATGTAATATTAAGGATAATATAAAGAATATCAAAAATTAATAAATACAATTTGAGAATGATTTTTAACAGGTTTCACGGCGAGTGCACGGGTTCCAAGGTCAACATCGTGTGTCTATGACGAGCACATATTACAACACGCTCAAGAGACCATCAGCCAAGTATATCAATCTTTTACTTTTACTTCTAATCTTTTCACTCTCAACACAGATATTTCTAGCGAGACGGGCACAGTCCAGCCAAAATTTTATATTTAAATTAAATAGAAATAAACAAATGAAAAATATAAAAAAAACTGAGACTGCATCATTAAAAATATATCAAGGATGCTGTCTGTATGACACCTCGTTATAGAGATTGATCATTCTAGGTATAGAGGAGAAATAGCCCAGAACGGTATTATAAAATGTAGAGTGAAAAAGGCTTGGAGATCTCATTGATCAACTATATGAAAATAAACATAATTCAGTAATTTACTTTCAAAGTATAAAGTCTAAAACTACGTTCAAATTATAAGCCCACTCAAGTAAAAATATTTTAATCTCATCTTCAATCTATGTTTTGTAGACTATCATAGAGACTGAATATGAGACATTTGTTTTTATGAACCCGAGAATTTCATGATGTTTTCGTACAGAATAATAAAAATAGAAATGTACATTTCACAGGAAAAGTAGATAATAACTTCGAAATTTACATATAGATGAGGAGAACAGAAAGGTATGACTAACAACATAACAATAGTACCTCATATCATAAATAAAAAAAGTGAAAAAAATGTGATGTTTGAAAAAAGACAGGACGAAATAACGATGTGTACCCACTCGAAAAAAAGTGATATGTATAATTTATTTTAATAAGGATATTTTTATGATCCAACGTGAATATCATTATGAAGTATGCGCGTACTAGTGTAACGAATTGACCAAAAATTATATCGGTAATTTTTTTTCGTCTACGTCTACGTAGCACGTAGATAATGTTACAAATCGCATAAACAAATTTCCTGGATGTCGTAAAAGATGATCATTTGAATTTATTAAATTTTACTGTGTTTTCTTCACTTATATATTGAAAATATAAACGGGCCAATGATGCCTTCGTCAGGATACAAATGATTATTAAATTGAATATTATAAATAAACATAACCAGGTCCTTCTAACAAATAGTTTTCTTTTCATTAAATTTGTTTTCATTTTAGTACTTAATTATTATTCATTCTCCATATTTTTTTTTATATTTTTATAGTCTTTACTTCGATTTTAAATTTTTAATTCGTTAGTATACTTTGTATACTGACGAAGGGACCATTGACCATGAAATATGTTGATATTTTCAATATATAAAGAGTGAAAACAAAGTACATTTTCATTAATTATTTTAATAGTGTCACCACAAAATCAGAAATTTGATGATTTATAATAAGAATATTTCTTCTTAAATAAATAAATATTTTTCAAATCACACTTCATACAAATTATTCTTACTAAATAACACGAAAAAAAATGAATAAATATCTTATAACGGTTAAACAAAATTCTTCAGAAATTATTATAAAAGTTACAAAGTTCACAAAAATAACGTCAGAAATATCTTCAGGTAATCAATGCTGACGCTGTTTCAGACATTGATGGATTGGGCGAATCCGTTTTATGATTCGTATTGCCCAGACTTGTTTATTTACGAATTGTATTTTGGTTTCAAAATATTTTATTTTTTTAACATTTTCTGTGTATTTAAGCACTGGTAGAGTTTCCTTTAAAAAAAATATTGAGAAAAATAATAAATAAATGTATCACAGCCAGAAAACTCAAAAATTTAGCTTATTTAAAAATTATACTTGAAGATACACTGAAAAATATTACAATTTTCTTTTTTCCCATTTTATTTAGAAACAAAACAGGGTGACTGAGCCGGTTGTATCAATTTAAACGGGTTATTAAATTAGTGAAAAATACAAAAATCAATTACTATAAACAAATTTGGTGAAGCTTATAAATAAATAATTCTATATTTAAAAAAAAATATTTTTCGTGTCTTACTTATATGAACCTAACAAAAATATTTTCTTAAATATAAGTATAAAAGAATGCAATTTTATAATAGCTTGAATCCCTCTTCCTGCACATGAATTAGTCTCTTTTTGGAGGGTACAACGGTAAAATTTATGTATCCTTATAGTTTTAAAAGTTTAGAAAAAAAAAACTTTTATTTAGTAAAAATAAATAAAATTGTTTAGATTTTCTTAATTTTTTCTTCATTTTTGGTACGTGTTGTGTCGATGCATTTTCAATAAAATAAAAATTACATTTTATGTTTGAAAAATATTCACATTTTCCCACATTGTTTCAGCGATCTTTTGAATAATTTATTCGCGATTCTTTGAAGTGGGTTGGGAATCAATTCAATTTATTTAGAAAGGTAAATAAAAAACAAGAATTTTTAAGGAGAGAAGTTGTTGCGGATTTTTTGCATACCAGGAATATATAAATAAAAGCCTACTTGGATCACCAAAAAATCTCAAATCATGTATTATTTATTTGATACCATAACTATTATATTTTTTCTACAATCGCTGAGACCCTCAGAGACAATTTTATTTTGGCTTTTGTAAAAAATATACAATATTCGCTATATATCAGCTTTTTTTAGCTATCAGTCTACGACCAACGTGCAATGTTGTTGTATTCTTTCTTATATTTTCAGCCCGTCTATCCCATGCGAGCCTGAAACAGAGGCTTCTCGGTCGCTGGTACTCCTTCATCTTTAATTTCTTCACTTCTTCTATGCAATAGTTATGGACCAAGTGAATAATAATAGGTACTCAAGCATAATTCACAATACACAAACAAACTATCAAGTATTTGGCGTCCTGTTCTCACGACTTTGATTTCACAGTAAAGAGACGTCGCAGAAAAGCCCGAAGTGTGATTAGTACATATAGCACTCTGGCGATCTCTATCGTAGAAGAAGTGAACACTACACAACAAAGTGCATATAATTTACGACCCCGGAAAAAAAAGTCAGTTCGGCCTACACCTCCATTGTGATAGAACGCTCTCCTGATGATGCTGCATAAGACTTCAGCAAAACGTTGAGATTTTCTTCTCAGTAAAATATACGGTTCGTATAAAATTTCCGTTTTATTTTCATCCTAAGTATAATTCACAGCGTCCAGAAAAGATGAATCCAGAAGTCTGGCAAAGTGATCAACATTTGTTAATAAATTACTCTACTGGGTATTAAAAATATATTTCCTCCTACCTTCTGCTTATTTTTACTAAAATCAGCGCCATCTTTGAATCAAGTTAATTTTTTAAGAAAAATTCCATCATTTAATATATCATGCCCTACAATTTGGGCTATTACTACTACTAACATCAATTCTCATCATGATTGCCTACCAGGGACGAGTACAGAGATCATTGAAATATGACATCTACGTAAGTAAATATTTTGAAAAAAATCTTTTTCACAATTATTGTCATAATATAATTCATATTTTAATATATCTTAATATTTTGTCTCATCAATACCACATATTTATGTCGGTTTACTTACAGTAAATGACTGCGTAAAAGTCAGGCTTTAATGTATTCAATGCACGCGTCTGCTGGCAGATTTTTCAGAAACGCATGCAATTTTATAGACACTTTCCATTGGTCAAACTGGTAATGACTGGAAGGATTGAAGTACATCAAGGAAGATGACCTTAACTTCGATTGATCAAAAACTCTATTGGCTATTCGACTGAATTGGGGATATCCCTGGAAGACATCGATCGGTTACAATGTCGATATGTAGACAATCGAAACTTATCTACTTTTAAACATTTATTTTCATATTTTCGATGAAATTTTTTAGCACGAAATGACTTTAAATAAAAATAATATAAAAAAAATTAATTCATGACATCCCCATTTCTAACGAGAGCATTCTTATCGCTTCGCAATATAATACCACTCATGAATATTTTTTTATCATTCACTCATTAAACGTGTTCCAGGGATATTGAGAAAGTTTTTTGCCGGTGTACATCATATAAAGAGCATAATCAAAAGCAAACAATCTGATTTCCATATAAATTGTTCATTAAAATATTATCCTTACATTTTTTACGATTCCATTATTTTTCCGTGTTTGTTATTGTAATACCGGCGGCCGCCGTGGTTCTGCTCGGAATTATATAAAAACGAATCAAATTTATTCAACAAATTCCATAAAAATAAATAATTCAACAGCTTAACTCGCGAATCTAGAAATTTAGATTGTTTGCTTTTGATTGCAAGTCTTCGTATTTCCGCGGGCGAGGTGGGCTCTCAGCGCAACCGAGCGCACAGTACTAGTGAAGGAAAAACTACATTTCAAAATGAAGACTACAACACACACACGTTCGCCAATTTGAAGACTACAAAGTGTACACTACATTTGTAGTAAAAACTACACGAAGTGAAGAAATTGTAGTACTATTGCTTGCCCACTAACGTAACTTGGCGTGCGGCGAATTTTGAACTAAAACCCGCCCCGCCCGCACCCGGCGGTAACCCCTCGCCCTGTCATTCAGTTCATTTTCGTCTTTGAGCGCGAGCTGTGTCATCTTGATTATCAATATACACTGAATTATTATGTCCAAAACATCCTCAACAGTCCGGGATGGTACAAAAACAATTGCCAATGAAGTATTAAAGTTTTGCGAAGCTGGAAAAGCGAATAATGGACGATATTACCGTCTGACAGTTTGACAGATAGAACGGCCGCCATTACTGCATGGTTTCTTAAGTGCTGCCCGACCAAATTTCTGTATTTAATACGACACCGGTCACCGGATATTTTGTACATTATGTATTGTGTAATAAATTTACACCCTGACAACTTCTGTTACGCGACAGCGACGCCCTTCCTCGTACGCCAAGTTATAGTGGTACGTCTTTAATGAAGTGAAGTAATGAAGTAATTATAGTATTAATGAAGTGAAGTAATTGCACTACGAAATTGTAGTACTAGTGAAGCAATTACATTTTTTCCCAAATAAAAAGTTGTCGCCGAAAAAAATATACGAATATATCGATATATCGGTAAAATAGTATTTGGCGACCTAAAAAAAAAAGGTCAACGGGAAAATTATTTAAGAAAAGTGCCGATATTTTCTCCAAAGTAACATTTGGCGACCTAAATAAAAAAACAACCAGATTTCTTCATTCAATCTCAAGTTTTTTCAAACCATGGGGGGGGGAGGTTTTTTCAGTTTCCAGAGATTTCTTCGTTCAAAAATGTGTGTACTTTGTAGTGTTCGATTTAAAATGAAGTGTACGATTTGAAATATATACTTTCAATAACTTTGAGGTGTGTGTAAATTGTAGTGTGCACTACACTTCAAAAGGTGTGAAGTGTAATGTAATGTAGTACTACATTGTAGTAGTGAGTACAGAGCGGACCCATCACTACACAGTACCCAGCACTTCACCTATATTTTTATATCGTTTGTGAGGTGATCTACATAGAATTCTGTGCAACACCTGCTAGGAAGGTAAGGAATATTGCAAAATTTATAGATGGTGGGATTTCGTAGCAATGGGTAGATTTAGTAGATAAAATCTACGACACTGAGAGATACCCTGAGATGAAAGTTGCTGCTCATTTTATGTTATATCAGAAAAATATTATTTAAGAAAAACTATGAAAAAATTGACCTACGAACAGTATCTGCCTATTTTACTCCCTTTATTTTAACTCGTAGCGTCTGCGGTTTGTTGTCTGCCAGAAAAACTTTGGATTGATGTTTAACTCTTTTTCGTGATCCAATCGAGCTGAAACTTTGCAGGCAGACTCGTGGGGACGATAAAAATGATACAACAAATTTTCGTTTAAAAAATTATAATTATAGTATAATTTTGGATTCTTTGGAATTTTAATGGTTTTTCAAATTGGAATCAATATAAGTGAGTAATGACCCCGACGCGTGCAGTAGATACGAAACTTGATTCAACAGAAAGGGAGTAAAATAAAAACTTGGCTTTTGTGGGTTAGTTTTTACTCCCTTTCTTTTAACTCGTAGCGTCTGCGGTTTGTTGTCTGCCAGAAAAACTTTGGATGGATGTTTAACCGTTTTTCTGTGATTCAATTGAGCTGAAACTTTGCAGGCAGACTAGTGGGGACGATAAAAATGATACAACAAATTTTAGTTATAATTATAAAATTATAATTATTCTTTAATTGGAATCAATATAAATGAGTAATGACCCCGACGCGTGCAGTTGGCACGAAACTTGATTCAATGAGAAAGGGAGTATAATAAAATCTTGGTTTTTATGGGTTAGTTTTTAGGTGCCATCCGATCGAAACGGTACCCCTTCCCCTTCCCACCTCTCTTCGCCCAACGCCTGAATAGGCGAAACCTACTTGCTGTCGTGTGAGGAGAGTCAAAATCGTAATTGTCGAGTGAGTATTGTCGTATCGCTACACTCATCGAATTTATTTATATTTAAAACATTTATTTGAACATATTTAAAACAGACTTCCCGGAAATCAGAATATATTCAATTAATAAAATAAAAGCTCTAGCAAACAACTGGCTTACCTCCAAAGGTAGAACAGCAACTAAAAATTTACTTACTGTTATTGCATAATAATGTCTACAAATAAAAATATATACCTACCTATATAAATAAATTAATTAATTAAGGAAAATAAAAAATAATCTTAAACAAAACTTTAACCCTTTTTACATTAAACAATTATTCTACACATATTTACACTTCGACTTATGACTCACTCAACTTTCACTAACATTGCACTTGATACTTTGTAGATACATAATTACTACCTTATGAAAATAAATATTACTGACGAATTCAAAAAAATATTATAATTGTGTTCTATAACGCCACTCTGGGACAGGCGTAGCCTAGTAGAGTGGCATAATCCACAAATTTAACAAAAAAAAAGTGTAATTTATCTTATATTTTATTGTTAAATTAGTATTAAGTACCTTAAACAAGGATTTTTTGGAATAAATAAAATAAAAATATTTTTTTTTAACCGGAATAAGGTTATACAGGGTATCGCGTATCTTGACGTTAAGCCGAAATCGGGTGATAGGCCAAGTCATAATAGTTATCAGAAAAATATTTAAAAAAATTTAAGTCAAAAAAAAATATCAAAAAAATCTACACCCTGTGACGGTCTTTTCACTCCTGATACTACAAATCTTTATTTTTTTTATTATTATGTAATCCTGCATAATGCTTCTGTAAATTTTTGTCCAAAATTCAAAGCCAACTGCTCCAGATTGGAAGAAAACGTCACTTTTGACCAAACCAATCAAAATCAATACTTTGCCCAGTTTTAACTGACTGTTTTATTTTATTTTATCACCCGATTTCGGATTAAAGTCGAAACACGGGACACCCTGTATAAAGTGGATCACCAATTAAATCAAGATTAAATAAATATCTACATTATTATTGTAACTTGTTACTTGGTTAAGTTGAAGTTGAACTTTTCTAGGATTAAAATATTTAAGAAATATATTTCAATCCGTTACAAATTTAAAAATAATTTAAAACATTACATTGTGTAAATTGTTCTCTTAATCGTTATACCAAGTAAGATGCGTTACAACCCTAATGACAGACAGACGAACGTATAGACAGATACGAATTCAGTGTACCCATCTCTATATTTATAAAAAAAATGGCTGTACCGCGACCTTAATTTGTTGCGGAGTAGCTACTACACTGTCTAGCTTCAATAATTGGCAGATCAACATGTAATTCGATTGTTTTCTGCTAGCATGATATAAATACTATTTGTGCTATGATGTGTTAAATGTTAAATTGATTAAGTTCGTAAAAATTGTTTGCGCTTAGATTCTATTGTTGGGAGCCTGTCTCCTTTAATAACACCTCAATCTTATTAAGCTGACAATGAACAACTTTTATGTTAGAAACACTTACGGAATAATGTTAGATGCACATAATTACTAAAGAATTCGAATAAGTATACGTAAAGTATTATGAAATTATTGAAAATAAGTTAATATTTATAAAATTGACTAAAAATAGGTATTTTTTGCTAGCCACAGCACAGGGCGATCCAAATACATGCGTAATTAACTAACCATCATGGCGTTTCCCCACAGGGATAGACAAAGATGATAGGACGCCATATTTTTCTATCTTGGCCCACTTTTTCTTCAGCTACATTTATACATCTTGTCATGCAAGCTCTACGGTTGTTGAGGCTTTTAACAGGCCATCATCCAATATTTGCAGTATTTGATCATGCCAGGTCTTTTGCAGATGCCCTCAATGGAATACCTGTTGCCTTCAACATCCGCCCCATATATTTTCTAAACCATCAATTCCTCGCTCATACCATACATGACTAAAACATCCAGCACTCCTTTTATTATTCTGTCTATATGCGTTCTGTTATACACGTTTGTCTGAAAAATTAAATAACAGTACAAACCGACAGTACCTTCGGCATGTAAATGTATGATAAAATAACGCGTCAGCACTTTAAATATATTTTTCAATAATATAACTGATTTTGTTTTATAATGAATAATTATTGTACCGTCATCCTGAATATGTCTCTTTGCAGAAATCTTCAGAGCTTTTTTGGTAAAGTAGAGGATCAAATATTGATTATAAAATTGAATGGCTGACAGGTAAGTGAACCTAAATAAAATCGTGTCAAATATTTTTGTACTCACTTGTTTGCGCCTAAATGTATGTAATATGGTTTCCCAAATATTTTAGTTTTTATAAATAATAGCTGTTTTGTGTTGCTCTGAGAAGAGTTTATATTTTTTTAACAAAATAATATAATATTTCACATAAAAATTTAAAAATAATAAAAGTATGTACTCTTTTCAGAGCAACGCAAAACAGCTTTTATTTATAAAAACTAAAATATTTAGGATACCACATTATAAAACAACATTAAAAGATATTATTTTATATTAATCAATTAACATTCACAGACTTTATCAACTATTAAATATTATTCACCGGTATATTATCTTTTTTTTTCTCTTTATTTTGGCCTTCACCAATTAGGTGTTATTAGCCAGTACAAAATATATACAATTAATTAAAAATACAGAAATAAATAACATTAATGAACAATAATTTTAATATTAATAATTTTATGAATATTTATACTTTCATGAACAATATAAATGACATATTTTAATAACATAGATTAAAAAAGATAGAACATTTAAATTTGAAAACGTATAGGGGTATATTATCATTAAAACATGCTTTTTACAATAGGTCGATTGTCAGTTGTTTGCTTGTCAAAACCATTTTCACACAAATTCAAATGTTCTATTTCACCAATTCAAATTGAATGAATATCAGTAGGTACCTACTGATATTCATTTACATGTATAAATAAATAAATAAATAAATGTTTATTTTTCTCCGTGTCCCAAATCACTTGTCGCCACTCGAATCGCAACGACGTCGCCTGGATACATTCCGCGAAATCGGCTCCAACTATTTTAATCATCGCCCTCGAAGTTTCCCGCGAATAATAATGGCCATTCCGATTCACAGCCACTTTTTTCCCGACAACTTTTCCGGCGTTTTCCTGTTCAGTAATGAGGAGCGAATCCATTTTGTGGGAAATATTTGATTTTCTTTTGTGCGAAATCCAGCGACATTATTTTCCGCGCGAAGAAAGATTGCTACGGGAGTAATTTTCCGAGAACATCTCTCGCGCTCTGAGGATGGAAATAATTCCTGCGCTCTTCATGTAATAATAATTATTAAGTGTGGTTTCGTAAACAATTTTCGGCGGCTAGGAGCTTACACACGAATTTCGGAAATTAAATGTTTTGTTGTTTTGAAAATTGCCGGGTAACGAGAGACGGCTGTATTTATTTCTCTTTGCACGAGAACTCAATAAACCAAAGAATTGTTTGTTTTCAACTTTATATGATGTAATTTTCATTGTTAAATATTTGAAAGTAGACCGTGAAGCTGCAATTAAAAGTTTCAACTCATTTTGGATAACTGTACTCACAGTGCTAGAAATTAATAATATTTCTAATTAATAAGAACGAATTCACTTTGTTTTTGCCACTTATCTATTGAAAATACAAAACATATTTCGGGCTAATAGTACTTTTTTTAGAATATAACGCATAAAATTTGAAAATCAAATATCTAAATAAATATATAACAAAATTAAAAAAGGTACCTATATGGGATAAAAAAATATGTATTAATACGAAAACAAATTTAAAAGAAAACTATTTGTAAGAAGGACCTGGTTATGGTTGTTTATAATAAACAATTTACTAAACAGTTTGAAAGAAATTGTCTTTTAAATTAAAAAAAGATGCGTCCATCATCAGGGCTGATGATAGACGCAACATATACAAAAGGATCCGAAAATTCGTAAAAACACGGAATAATAACCCAGAAAATTCACACCAAAAGATTCTGAACGATCGTGAAAACCTGTGGAGGTGGATGAGCGCTCCGGTTTTGGATAGAGTTGAACTCAAAGGTCACCACTCCGTTTGTAGAGTCGGAGATCTCTGCTGCGGTTGATGATGTAAAAGACGCGATGGTTTGACAGAATTTATTTGATTACAAAACACAAGTTATAAAGAATACAGTAGATACAAAGGTTACAAGTGAAAGCGTGACGTTCGAAGGTATAACAGCGAGGGCTTCCGCTGTATCCGAGAAGCCCCGCTGGAGTGAGATGATTTGTTCTGCGGGCGCGTGCTTATATAGTCATTCAGAACAAAGGAATCGGCGGTGTTATGATTTCCTCATTACTCGGCCGCGCATATGGGTATTTAACTTAGATCAGCGAGGTGCGTTTCGTCACTCCGATAATCCATGCCCTCTGCTATACCTCGCCTTTGTACTCGGTCATTGGTCCGGCTTAAATTTGCCTTGATCAGCGATCTTGCCTCAACCTCTGTATTGAGGGCGACGGCCTGCCGTACTCGATGTCAGCATCTGTGGTAACTCATTACACGGGTGTATGTGTGTATGTGTCTCGGGCCACCACAAACCTAAGAACATTCTTAACAACAAAACGGTTCTTTCAAATCGGACATGTAACATTTTAAATATTTAATTTTTAAATAAGTAGATGACCTCTGATAATTGTGCACTGGGAAATTTTTCATTTCAGCCACGGTGGAGGAGCTCAACAGGGATAGACATGACATGGTCATTTTGTTTTCTTTTTTCAATTTTTCCAATAAAATAATAGTTTAAAATACACCTACCCCCTTGTAAAAAATCGCCAAATTTCTAACTAAATTTCTGACTGCCAGGGTGGCATAACCCCTAAATGATATTGATGATAAAATGATTAGTATTATATAGCACAGGGTATTTGAAAAATAGCTACTATTACTACATGAATCAAAATATCCAATATGTGGAATAACATATTATTACGCTGATCAAACTCGAAGCCGAGACATTGATCAAAGGCTTACGAAACACATAATAATAATATCTAACTCGCTTTTAATTAAGATTCACGTGATCGGTTCGATGTATAATAGCTGTTTCGAGTCCAAATAGAATTATGGTAGTACTTAAAATAATAAGGGGCGGAATATTACGAAAACTCACAAATCTACTTCAAATACAACAAAGAAAAAAAATTGTATATTGGAGAAGTTAAAAAATAGAAAACACTGATATTCAGTCGTATTCTAGTATATATGTTTAATAATTTGGAAGAATATCATATATACATTTAAAAAATGATTGCTTAATACTCCAACAAATAAATGTATCTTTACCAGCTGCGAAATTGATAAAAATTGACTACAGATGCCTCTAGCATAGTCCATCCAAATAAACGAAATTTTCTCAGATTTGGTACATATTATGGAACATAATGTGTGGTTGTTTTTACAACGGAATTGGTGAAAATTGCATTGTGTAGAGTGATCACTTAAGCCAGCTCATATCAGTTGTAAGACCTGGGCCATCGTATAAAGAAGACTTTCATGCACGTTTTTCATATTCGTAGTTTTGTCTCTGTGAGACTTCTATAATTCATCTTAATTCCTTAAATAACATTTGATCATTCCCGTAGAAACATTTTTAATCGCAAGAATAACTCTTTTCTTCATTTTATGGGCCATTCTCTGTAATTTAAAATATTCCACCTTTTCTATTCAATTTGATTAATGGCAACGTACATCGTATTCAAAAAATCGGAGGCTACCATTTGGTCGATCTGTCGTATTGGCGCTGTAGAGGTTTGCAATAAAATGTATTTTTAATGTTTTGGCTCAATCACATTTTTGCACTTACTTGTATATCTACAGATGATATACTCGTATTATTCTATATTTTGTATATGCGTGTGCTAAAATGGTGACTAAGAGAAGGTCGAAAACCGGTGGAAATATCAAAAACTCGCTAAATTGATGATAGAAACCCACAAAGCGTGATTTACAATAGTCTAGAGACTAGAAGGAATGTGTATTTGATTGAAAATTTTTATCTATTGTTGCGCGGTATGATCGATAATCCTGAAATTATGCAGAGCATTGGTTTGTATATTCCTAATAATTACATTAGACATCGTCAGCATAGATTGTTTCACATTCCAATATACAGGACCAACCTGCCGATGGTTATGCCTGTTGGAAGAGCCGCAGCTATGCTGAACATAATCGCTTTGGCTATTGATATATTCCATGTGTCTGAAGGGATTTTCCGAAGTAGGATTCTCTTACACCTTTAACCAGATTGTACAGGTCATTTTCAATTATTTAAGAATAAATATGATTATTTTATATATATATATATATATATATAT
>JADDOH010003652.1:0-95840 GCA_016648135.1 Agrypnia vestita | reverse complement strand
TATTCCCTTGACCACTGTCCCACCAAAACCCCCTCCACTGATAATATCGAGTCCACAGCACTCGTCGTAAATACGATCAACTCCGGCCCGATAAAGTTCATTTCGGTTTACAGCCCCCCAAGAAAACCCCTCACCTCCGTGGAGCTAGACAACCTCCTCGAAGAAGACATCCCTACCATCATTGCGGGAGATCTAAATGCCAAACACGGCTCATGGCACAGCCGCTATAAAAATTCCAAAGGAACCTTCCTCCACAATTATGCCTTCAATAAGCAAATCTCCATTGACGCCCCGGACATCCCAACCCTTCACCCAGCAAACGGCGGCCGCCCAGATGTCATTGATATTGCCATCTTCAAAGACATCAAAAACTCCTATTCGCTCCAAACAATAAGTGAGCTCTCTTCAGACCATAACCCCGTTCTGCTGTCAATCTCCGACACGCAAACTCCAATAAACCCTACCAACCCAAATTGCGATAAAATCCAATGGCATAAGCTCCCAAAATGTATCGAAGACACAATAAATATCCCCACAAGCATCCCAGATGTGTCTTCCCTAAATTCGGCTGTCGACGAGTTCTCAAACTCTATCAAACTTGCCACAGAAGCGGCCACAATCTCCACTCCAAGAGATTTGCAAGGACCAGACCTACCCGACGAAATCAAAACACTTATTCGAGAGAAAAATCGAGCCCGCAAAAACTGGCAACGCTACGGCGACCCGTTAGACAGATACAAGACCAATAGACTAGCATACGAAATTAAGATCGCCCTCAACACCCTGAGGAACGAACGCTGGCACAACTTCATCTCATCACTAGACGAAGACCCCCGCGCATACTGGAAAGTGTCAAAGTCACTGCGCAAACCCAAAAACAACGCCACCCCTCTCCAAGGACCCAATGGCCTAGTATACTCCACAGCAGATAGGGCAGAGATATTCGCCGACAGCCTCGAATCCCAATTCACTCCGAACCCTGCAAGCGACCCATCTTCAGCTTCACTGATAGACGCTCAAGCAGAAGAAATAATTTCCCAAACCCCCACAGGCCCCCCCGTAACCCCCACTTCACCAGCGGAAATCAAACGCATCATTAAGCAACTAAACCCCCGAAAAGCTCCCGGACCGGACGCGATCACCAATAAAATAATAAAATGCTTCCCCGATAAAGCAATCTGTGCGCTCACAGCCATCTGCAACGCATCTTTCCGCCTCCACCACTTCCCGGAGGCTTACAAAATAGCAGATGTAATCCTCATCCCCAAGCCAGGAAAAGACCCCCTCCTGGCCCAAAACCATCGCCCAATCAGTCTTCTACCATGTACTGGTAAAATTCTCGAAAAACTCATCCTCATCAGGCTTAAGAGACAAACCTTCGAAAAGAAAATTATCCCCGATTTCCAACACGGGTTCCGAGCAAACCACTCAACCAACCACCAACTTCTGCGTGTGATCGAGAAAATTAACGAAGGGCTCCTCACACGTAAATTCACCGCAGTCCTGTCAGTCGATGTTAGTAAAGCCTTCGATAGAGTATGGCACAACGGCCTGATCTATAAACTAGACCTCTTTGACATCCCCCCATGTCTGATCAAACTTCTAGCCAGTTTCCTCCAAGATCGCCACTTCAGAGTCAAACTCGATGGCTACCTTTCCACCATACGTCGTCTCCTTGCCGGAGTCCCCCAGGGCTCCCTCCTGGCCCCCGAACTATTCAATATCTACGAAAGTGACTTCCCCCCCCCCACCGACCCAAACGTCACCGTAGCCAAATTCGCGGACGATACCGGAGTCGCAGCCACATCCTCAAGCCCCGCCCTCGCAATACGCAGAGTACAAAAGCAAGCTTCCTTGATAGAGAAGTGGTGCAGTACCTGGCGTATCGAGATAAACCCCTCAAAAAGCGCCGCCACCCTCTTCACGCGCACCCCAAGAAACATCCACAAACCCAGCATAAAAATGTTTGGCCAAAACATCCCATGGAGGAGAGAAACCAAATACCTCGGTGTTACTCTCGACTCCAAACTCACCTTCCGCACCCACATAAACAACATAAGTGAAGCTGCGACACGTGCACTTTATGCCATCCACCCTCTCATGAGCCGGCGTAGCGCACTGGCCATAGATAACAAGCTCCTACTTTACAAGGCCATAGTCCGGCCAATCATGACATATGCAGCCCCCACATGGGGCCACGCTGCACAATCACACATAAAAAAACTACAGATCCTGCAAAACAAAGCCATTCGGCTAGCACTGAATGCGCCGCGTTGGATCAGGATCACACAACTACACCACGACTCAGGCATCCCGCCTATACAAGACTTCATACGAGACATGGCCAAGCGTTTTTATGCAGGCATCTCCTCCCACCCTAACCCAACAATCAACACTCTGTCGCTCTACGACGAGAACATTCCAGAAAGAATCAGGAGACCCAAGATGGTCCTCCTGGGGGCTCCTCCACCCCTCGCCCCCCCCCCTGCGCCACCCTAAGCAGTAACACCCCCCCCCCCCCCATTTTCTATGTTTTTTCTCAAGTGAAGTTAAGAAAGCCCTTCACTGATACATCATGATGGAAGAGCAAGGGGTCCACTAGTGACCCGGTACTCTGTTTGCCATTAGATAAGGCTAAGGCTCAAGACAACACATCAGCCCTGATGATGGACCCTGCAATGGGATCCGAAACGTCGGCCCGAAAGGTCGTAACAACACGGCATAATACCCCAGTAAACACAAACTTGAAGATTCTGAGTGGCCGTGAAAACCTAAGAACATTCTTAAGAGTTTTTTTGTGTGTAAAGCGCCCTTGAGGTGAAATTTTCACAAAAATGGCGCTATATAAATAATCCAATATTATTATTATTAGTATTATCATAGCCACCTATCTATAATCATGGCCACTCTTGTTTATGATCTCTGTTTTACATTTTTATCTATGCTTTATTTATGCACGGCACGGCTCATGGTGTTTGACAGCATGTTTATTTGATTAATATAACATATAATAAGTTTTTAGTGCGTTGGCTATTCTATTTTATGTGCTATCTTTTTAGCCCTGTGTTAGATATTCATGGAAAAGTAACATGAAACGACGGTCAGTCAGTCGTCGGCCTGTTTTGGATTTGCAAACTGAACAGTCCGGCAAAAATTCTGCCTCTGGATGGGCAAGTAAGTAGGAGTTCTACTCATATTTATACACAATTAGTTTTATAATTAGCACTTACAATGTTTAGGTGGATTAGGTAGACATCCAATAATAAAAAATGATTATTCCACAGACCTTACAAAAATAGTTGACATTTTTAACCTTCCATGCAAAAAAGGCATCAGACGTTTGCATTTTCTGTATAACGCTACGGTGATTGAGTACCATTGGGAAATTCCTAATTTTTATCATTAAAACAGCTTTCAGAATTATGCGAGTAATGATGTATACCTATTTTATTCGAAATATAATATAAATTGAACAATTCAGTTTTTCCATAATGTATTACTTAATAAAAAATATTTGTTATTTATGTTCCCGATGAAGATTGATCGCAGAGAAGTGCTTGATTTTGATCCTGGGTCAATGAATGAAAAAATTAATTTTATCTTAAACGTCATATTTGAATGTGTTAATTATAAGTTAGAAAACATTTCTCAAAACCAATTATATATTTCATAAATAAATCCACAATAATATTTAACAGTTTGTGAAATCTAGAGCTTTATTGGCATTGATTTATACATTTATATATAAGGAGATTATATAACAACAGTGTGCAGTCGATACTTATTATTTTCACATCACAATTATTATTATGTTATTTAGAATCTATTATGTCAAGTATCCTGTCAGATACACATTTAATTTTACTTTTTTTTCAAAATATATCTTTTCTTACTCAGCTTCAATGTACTGACTGCATGTGCCTGTTATGTAACAGGTTTATCAGTGATTATTTGCTCTTTGGACATAATTAGGAGTGTGAAACAATTATATCGACATTCCCTACGTAAAATAGGACATTCATAAAAAAATGTAAATAGCTGCTTGAAGTTTGTCTTTACATGCAAAATGAGCATATTTGCCACTTTCAGTCAGTTTTTTCTCTGAAAAAGTATAAACATTTTTTTAAAATTTTGTATTGCGGAAAAAATAATATTTTTTATATATTGGTACAAAAACGTTAAAAATAAGTTTTTGGTAGATGTCCGAGTTTATGTAGTGACCATTGATATGTATTATTTTTCTATTAATAAACCTTCTCTTCTGAAGTTTGATACTATTTACCCACAAGAGTCTTTGAAAATAAATCTTGCGTGTGATGATGGCGTGATGGTGAAATCACATCTGAATTGTGCTTGTGTAGTGCTTACAAAACTTGACGAGATGTGAGAAAATATTCTTCATAATCATTGAGTGCCTTTAGAAGCATTCCTCACTTACTTATTTCTATTTTTCTACAGGCAAAGTTAGTATGGGTCCCCCCGCAAGGGCCAAGAACGAGGGTGGAGCTCTGGCAGGCCTATTAGGGGACTATGGCTCCGATAGCAACAGCGAAGATGAAGGAGATTCTGCTGCTCCTGTGATCCCTGTAGATTCAGGAACCCACACCCAGCTTCCTAGTAAGTTCAAATCAGAATTACATACTGCATGATTCCATTTTATTTATTTTATGAATAAACTGAAGTATGATAATTATTTTACTGTATCAAAATTTGATATAGGGTTGATGGGCCGCTTATGGCCACTACCCCGGTTTTGGCCACTTGGACATTCAAATAAGGCTATGAATATATAAATAAGGATATGAAAATATATTTGTTATTTTATTTATGCCGATCAATTTTTTAAACTGTGTTTTGTTTTGATAAATAACAGCTGTACCGCCATTTTATTTCTTTGAGTATCGGTTCAACTTCTTGATGACATTCGTTAAAAATGATTAAATTCTTAGCAAAAACGATAAGGACCCGTGGATGAGTAATGTGAAAATAACTTTTTAATCACTTATGTTTATGTTCGTGGATCAATTTAGCCTATTGAATGAAAGTCCTAGGAACATTGTTTGAAGGTTATTTCATAATTTAGATTATTTCTTAGAAGATAAATGCCACATGGTCACTACTGGCACAGCAATCTTATTTGTGTTCTACTTTTGGCCATGGATATGGCCACAACTGGCTCACATAGTGCGTTAGTTTTGGCCACCTTTTTTGAAAAACATAATTAATTAGGTATTTACGATGATATCCCAATTATAATAATTTCGTTGTCTGTCTGTTCGTTCATCCGTCCGTCCGCGTAACTTCGTGTAATGTCCGTAACTTTTTTATAGTAAATTATTTTTTTTCAAACAATTTTTTTTCCAATATTTTTTTAAAAAACTTTTTCCAAACATTTTTATTTTTGAAATTTTTTTTTTTAACCAAACCGAACTAACATGTAAAAGTACCATCATTTTTTATGGTACTTTTACTGTCAGTTTATTACATAAACCATGGCCATAAAAAAAAGTCAACAAGTCAACTTTCTAAATATTATTCAAAATATTAAGAAACCTTATAAAAACTGAAGTGGCCAGAACTGGCACAATGACACGGCCAAAACTAGATAAAAAGTGGCCAGAACTGGCACATTTGGACATTTTTTACGTTGATGTTTCTATTTTAAATTATATTAAATTTTATATATTTTTTTTCCACATTTTCAAAAGAGTAATGAATGTGCTATGTGGGGAAATTTAAAAAATCATTTCTGAGTTCGTAGTGATGCACAGTTGGCAAAAAATTTCTTAAAGTGATCAAAGCTGGCCCCTCAACCCTACACAAAATGAGTATTATTTATTACATTAAAATTGCCATGTAAATCAATGCGCAAAATAATATATGAATTATGCTGTAGCCGATAAAGCTAACAAATTCGAAAATGGTATGTCAAATGCACGGTACGTAAGTTATTGAAAATTTCTCAATAAATATGTATGTCTCTGTATTGTCAATATTGCATCTGGTATTATTTTTAATTGGCTTAAGACACATACACCAATAAGAGAGAATATACAACTGGGAGAGTTTACCGGCAATAGAAAGGTCCCAAATTTCTTGTTCCTTTTTTTTATCAGAAGAAAAATGTTGAAAAATTTTTGTTCAGAAGAAAAATATAATTTATTTACAGTGTGGTCCATGTGCGTTGACCCATCGAGTGGCTTTCCCTACTACTGGGAACAGATTACCAACACGGTTAGCTGGGAGCCCCCTCCAGGCCTGGCTCTCACACTTCCCTCAGCTGTGGCAGTCGCGGGTAATGTTGTATTATTTTTGTCTTTTAATTACCAATCACCAAATTTCTTATGAGAGGGGGCAATTTTGCTCGCAGTGCCGGGTTTTAAATTAGTTTTTATAAATTCATTTTTTGTATCCATAAAGGAAAGCCAGCAGCAGTCCCCAAGGTTGCTCCTCCGACGCCCCAAGCCATTAAGAAGCAAGTGCCACCACCGGAGGACTCATCCAGCGAAGAAGAAGTAGAGTATGTATTTTACCTTAGAATATTCTAAATTACATTCATCTTGTCTAAATATCCTATATTCGTATTTAATAAATGTTTCATGTGTTATTGATAAGTCTTGATGTGTTTATATAATTTATTTTTTTTGTGCAGGAGAATAGAATTAATCACATCATACTACAATTCAGACTCGGGTTCGGAAGATGACGAGGCTAAGCGTAATTCTATTGTTCGGGTGTATCCACCTAATGCAAAACCCAAAACAAAAGAAATTTCAAAGAAACCTTTAAACAAAGTCCCAGATAAATCCAAAACGTTGGGCTTAAAAGCGACAAAATCTTTTGGTCCTGAATTACCGAAAACATTTGGCCCAGAATTGCCTAAAACCATTGGCCCTAAATTGCAGAACGTCTTTGGGACAAAATTATCTAATACCGTTGAGTCAGATTCACTTAACAAAAATTTACCACATAGTACTATCGGGCCTACATTAGCAGAAAATTCAGAGCATTCTCACATATTTGGACCTAAATTACCTGAAACTAGCGATTTATCAGTTGCATTTACTGCTGATGTTACCGAAGTCCCTGCAATCGTGGAACCTAATATTGGATCGGAAGTACCTGAGACTTTTGAGATCTGCCAAGAAATTCCAGCCAAACCGCAAGAAGACGCAATTGAAAAAGATACGAAGGAGTCAAATAGTGAGAAACTTACAGAATTGGAAAGTATCAAAGATACCGTTATAAGTCACAATAAAACAGAACTTCTTCCCAATGAAACCGAGGATAATGGCGTTGATACTGTTGAGGTCTGTATATTTTTTTAACATAATATTTAAGTGATATATTTTATTATTTTGTTTATATACAATATAATCTAAAATCTAGTAAATAATATGTCAGTGATGATAATAATGCTTTTGAAGTTGGAATGTGCGTGATTTTATCATGCCATGTCTAGTGATGGCTAAGTTTTCAATCTGAGACATTTAATGAAAGTTTTAATGATGATATGCTGGTTAGAGTCTCCCAACCAAATGTGCTTGAGATTCACCAGCCACTGATAACGATAATTTAGTTCATGTATATTTAAAGGAATACAATAAAATATTCTTCTTACATTTTATATTGTTTTTCCTTCCAGGCTTCCCAAGAAATAAACAAGAAAGTTGTCGATGGCACTATCAATGCTGAAATCTCAGTTGATAACAAATGTATGGACGAACTTGAGACTGATAATTTAGAAGAGTTGATCGAAGTGAAATCCAAGTTGTTGAAAAAACTAGGTGAGCTTGTTCCGAGTGAAATAAAATATCTGGTTGGATCTTCCGGATCTGGCTGTCAAAGTCCCGTCAAAAGTCCGCGCACCCCTCCTGGGACCCCTCCTCCTAGTTCACCACCCCCCGCTAAAAGCCACACAGCTTTAGATATGGACGTCGATGATCTGATTGCGCAAATAGAAAAAGAGCAACCGATCGATCAGCCGATGATTTCGTCCGATGCCTCCGAAACTGTTTGCTCTATGGAATCGACCTCTAATAAGTCAAGTCTGACGACGGAAGAAACTTCTCAACCTAAACCAGATATTTTGCCGTTTAAGCCCCTCTTCCCCAGTGTAAAAAATATTGACGACCTTCCACTCACGGGAGTGTTGCATGATCAAATAAAACTTGATGCGTTTCAAGATAATACCCAGATAAAATTGTCAGATGAGGCGACAGTTGCGCAATTGACAAACGCAGATGAAATTATCGATAAAAAATTACACACACTTGAAAGTGCAATGGAGAAACTTCCGGAAAATAAAATTTTCAATAAATACGAATTAGATCCATCAGAGAGTGGAATTGAAAATGCCGCTTTTAAGAGGAAAAGGAGAATAGCTTTAGATGTGTTACCTGCCAAGAAGCAAGCTCCTAATGAAGAAATAGCTTCTGCCGGTACCTCAGATAGCTCTGTAAAGAGAGATTTGAGTTACACCACAAAGTATGCCCAGAATTTTGAAACGTGCGGTGAGAGAATGGGTCTGGGCTTCCAACCTGATTTAAATGAGAGGGATTTCAGCACCAAAAAAAATGTCTATCCCATTTTTAAAAAAGGAAACATAATGTTCCATAAAGGTGAGACTTTGGTACCGCTAGTGAGTGATAATGAAACTGAGAAACCGGAGACAAATGATGCAGCGGATGAAACGATGGATGAGAAAAAAGCTTTGATTGAGGCAAAATTGAAATTTTTAACTCACAGCTTACCACCGGTGCCACCGTTGCAACAACTATACATTGAACTCCAGGTAAATATTTGCTTTATTGTGTTGCCTGTTTCTGTTGCCCTCTTTTTATATTACGTTACAACTTAATGATTTTTATTCATACTCAGTCTGCCATATTACACCTAAGTGTCCACTTAATCATTTTGTCTTTCAAGTATCCATCTTTATAACTCAATTGTCAATTAATCATTTTGTCTTTCCAAGTATCCATCTCAACTTTCAAGTATAAAGCAGAACACAAGAATCGAAAGCAGAATAACAATAATACCATTTGGATAGGGAGTCATTCTAAATCATAAGTAACCATCCATCACGACGTTTCTCCACAGGGGCAGGCAGAGGGGATTGAACTCCGCACTCTTCTATCCTGGCATACCTCTTTTGCTTCGGCCATATTCATACATCTTCTCGTACAAGTTCTACGGTTCTTGAGGCTTTTAACAGGGCCATCCTCAAATACTTGTAGTATCTGATCGTGCCAGGTCTTTCGTAGACGCTCTCTATTCCTGTTGCCTTCAACACTCGCCTCATATATTTTCTTAACCATCCTTTCCTTGTTCATACGTGACCAAACCATCTCAGCACCCCTTTCTTTATTCTATCTACCCCACTACAGCCAGCATTACATTCACTAATTTGTTCACTCCTCACTCGACCAAAGATTTTCCACACAAGTCATTCAATTACATAATAAATAGCCTTTTACTCATGTTAAGAAGCGATGGTCAGATGGAGTTAGGCGAATTGTGGGTCAAACAATACCTTGCACTTGAACCTTTTCATTATTTAATCTTCTTTTTCATCCGATATGCTTCCAATGTTGAATATAGAACTCTCTTTTTCACTTTCCATAGAACGCTCTTTTCTCTTGCACATTGTAACTCTGCCTATTATATTAATAATAAATAATATTATCTTGATAAATTCTCCCAAAAATCAAAAAAAAAATTGTTACTATTAGAGCCGGTTGTATCGCTTTGGATTATTTTTTTTTTATGCTTCAACAGGCCAAGAGGCCCAATTACAGAAATGAAACATTTTACAAAACATCCAGGTTTGAGTAAATCGCGTAGATTAATTGTGATATCGTCAGGAATCGAACCCGGAACCCTCGATGCCACAGATTTTTATGATGATCAACTGATTCTACCATAATCCTTAACAGGAAAAATAATTTACTTATTTGTCGAAAAAAATAGGTTTTGCCGCAACTCCAAATTAATTTTGCTACTGGGCATATATTTGTTATAATTTTGTTTTCTACATCTCATCACGTATCAGGTTTTGACAATTTTACGCTTATATGCCACAGAATAGTTAAAAAGGTGGGTAGGTGATATATCTGGAGTGCTGTTTCTTGGATTGTAGATAGGGTAAGCCTTACTTACACTCCAATGTGGAACATTGAATAAAACTATTTTGATGACACATCTCAAAAATCACGCCTACCCGTGAAACGTGATTTTGGTTTAAACCAACCAACCAGTCCAAGATATGACCGGTTCTTAGTGTTCATAACTAAACATTCTCATACACACTACTAGTAAGGCAGAAGTAAATTAATAATTTAAAATAAAAATAAATTTTCTAAAATTTAAATTATAATGTTCCGATGCAGATTAAATCAAAATTAAATCAAAGCGCCCTTGAGGTGAGTATTCGCGAAAACGGCGCTATATAAGTTATCCAATTATTATTATTATTATTAAAGACTGGGCAAAGAAAGGGACTGCAATTATTTCCAATTCTATGCTTTTCATAACGCATGTTTTAAGCAGCGTTCATCATGTTTCAGACACTATGGGCAGTAGCAAAGTCTGATGGCGTATTGCCCTACCTGAGTAGCTGGCTGGGCACGGCCGGCGCAGAACTGTCTAGATTGGAACAGAACGCAGCGCCGGCCCAATGGACTTGCCGTTTCAGCAGGTACACACGCATTCCACGGATAAACACTATTCTCATTCCACTACAAAAATCCAGATGATTACTTTTTTTTTGAGACAAGTTGAACACATCCTGCATCGTCGATAATTTTTGATTTATGCAACAATGCATACCCTCAATGTAAAAACAGACATTATTTAAAAGATTTTCCCTTTTTTTTTTCTGCATTATCCTTTTTTTTTATTACTGATCTGTTTTTATTTTATACTCTTTTAACTTCATGACGTGTGCAAGACAACTTCAAAGACTGTTAGAAAAGGGTATGATGGTTTTTGGATCTGTATTTGGATTTATGTTTTTATTCCCACAGATGGATTTTCACGGTTGCCATGACCGTATTTTAAATTATTAGATTAAATAGAAATCAATCTAAAACAATATCTTAATTTTTGTAAACTGTAGGAAAAAGAGTGTCAAAAAGTGAACTGAGACAAATGCGAGACGGGAATAAGAAGTGTTGAATTATAAGTATTATGTTGAGGAATAAAGATGATTTTTGTCACTCAGACACCAAAAGGTCATACATCAGGAGTAAAATTCGAAAATTAGTAGTCAAGCTACTGGCATAAAATGTCCAATGATACACAGAAATATCATTAAAATACCAAAAGAGTTAAAAAAAACTGTTGGGTCCATAGCGTAGTTTGGCCATTAAATTAAATAAATTCACAATGCGTTTTTTTCTTCTCGCTATTGCGTGCTTCTCTGCCAGCTTGAGTTGGAACTTTTTGATTTTGGTTTACTTTCTCGATAGGCAATTTTTGTTATACAAAACTATGTTATTAATTGATATAATGTATTTATTAGAATCATAGAAAATTTCAATCTTTTTTTTTTACAAATTGTTTGTATTATTCTTTGACATTAATTTGCTGCGTACAATACATAAGAAAAGTAAGATAAGAATGTATATAATATACATACTAATATTTATTGGCATATATGTACATTATCTGAAATGAAATGTAACATATTTCATTTAATTTTTAAAAGTATATATTATATATATGTACATATCATATGTATTATGTAGTTATATTCAATATTTAAACTGTTGATGAAAACTATAGTAAAGTTTAAGGAGAATTTTCTATTTATCCATGATATTTATCAAATAATTCCTTTATTGCAATTTTTTTAACTCTGTTAATTAATAGATATTTCCTACAAAGCTTTATTTGTATCTTATAGTTTTTTAATTATTGCTACCACATAGGTATGTGAATGTATTTCTTTTGTAATTTTTTTTTTTAAATTTGAAAAAGTTCTTCAAATCTCTGAATTTTTAAGTTTATATATGTATATTTATTTGACTTTAAGCTTTGGCTTAATATTTGTCACTGTTTTTGCACTATTTTTTAAGGTTCTAAAATGCATAGTAAAAGTTGTTATAGATAAGTAAATGGAAAAGCATCGTTAAATTTTACTATATTTTTAACCCTTTGACAGATTGCGATTTCTCCGTTGATGTACCAGAATTCATTTGGTTCCGGTTTGTTAGAGTATTTATCTGGAACAAAGTAATTAAAGAAATTAAGTTAACATTCCTGTCAAAGAGTTAAAACCAATAGAATTCTAGCTCATATAACTGTGATAAAAAACTGTGATATTTTAAATAAAGACTTCAAAACTTTGAAATGCTTTGTTAATGGATAAATTTAACAATATTTTCTGTCAATTTCATTGAAATTGTTAGAATTTTATAATAGTGATTTTGTTTTTATTATTTTTCATAAATACTACGTAATAAATAATAATAATTTAAATATATAAATAGTAACTTTAGTACTCGTCAGTTTATATTGATAATAATCGGATTATTTAAATTTAAATACATTATTTTATATTCTTCAATTTAATTATTAAGTGGCCGTTTATTTAATTTAATTCTTTTGGCATTCATACTGTCGAAATTCAATAGATTACGCTGATTAAAAGCATTTTATACATACACATACTTTTTTTTAAATTTCTTGACATAGTAGAACATCGGCTCGTTAGGTAAATCTACGATTTAGGTAAATCGTAAATAACTGAAATTCAGTAGTTATTAGAAATCGCTCATTTGAGTTTGAAAAGTGATTTTGGTAATCAAGTCGCTACGACTCAGCCTAGTTGCGGAAGCTTTCAAGATGCACGAGTTAAAGGGCCAAGAAGATGTGAGAAGATGTCTCCGAGATGGTAATTCTTCGTCGGTAAGTTGTTAAGTATCTTGTTATAACACTGTTTAGTTGTCAGTAGTTTCTGTGATTGTATGCTTTGTTCTTTTTCTTCAGGTCAAGAGGCGAAGGCGACCATGCCTGTACAGTCGGGATAGGAATATTGGGTTTAACTTTTATTATTTTTTTCTACTTTTCTGCAAGTTTTGCACAATGGTCCCATATATTTACAAAAAAAAAAAAACATGGGATATATGGGAAAATTATAATTCTGAGACATCTGTTTAGAAACAGTTCTGTAGCTAAGTAAATATGTTTATGAATATTAAAAGAGTTGTCAACACAGTTTTTTTTACTCATTTATCATGTGCAGTATATTTTTGATTATTTGGGGACATACATAGATAAAAAAAAAAAATTAAATCCACAAATAATTTCTAAAAGTTGAAAAATCCCAATAGGGTTGTATGAAAAGTATGTTAGGGAAGGAAACTGATTTAAATTTTTTTATTTTTTATTTATTTTTCACACTTTCAACTTGATACACTTAGGGCCGGTTGCATCAACATGGTTTGTAAAAATCTTTTGTTTAAACCATTGATTTTTGCTTTTTCCACCAATCGAACAACCCGTTTTTGTAAAAATCTATGGTTTTTACAAAAGATTGCTATAATCAAGTTGATACGACTAGCCCCTAGTTCGGCAATATTCCAACTTTTTTAAGCCATCCAATAAATATAAAATGTCAAATTCATCAAAATAGGTCTCTATTCAATAAATCAGTATAGTACTTCCTCGTGATTATTGTTTCCTTCTCCAAATGTTTAGTGAAAATGATGCCTCGCTAATCCCAAAAAATGGTGGCCATGACTTTTCTGTCCGATGGATTCGTTTTGGCCTTCTTCAGTGAGGGTTCGCTATGTGAGGAATGCTATTTTGACTGTTCTTTCATTTTTGAAGCGTAGTGATGGTTCCATGTTTCGTCAACTGTCACATGAAGTTGCAAAAGCTCTTGGATTGTACTCAAACATGCCAAACAGTGCTCCAAACTTATCATGCGATTTCATTTTCGTTGCACTGTGAGCAAAACCGGTATCCATTTCATTAGCTAACTTTCTCATGCCAATCTTTCAATTTTTATGTAGGATATTTTGTACACATTTAATCAAGATGTTTACAATGCTGGCAATCTCTCCGATCTTCACCCGGTGGTCTGCTAAAAAAATTTCATGGATTTTGCTAACCATATCCTATATAGCAGAGACGTGTAGTGAATATATTGAAGCATGACTTTCTCGTATGCATATATTTTGAAAAGAAATCAAAATAAAATATCTGGTAATTTTCATATCACAATAATTATTATCGTAAAACCTCGTTAATTCGTAATTCAAGGGACCCAAAAAAAAACATTTCAAATTACACATAACCCCGTTAATTCGAAATCCAAGGTAAAAAAAATAATTAAAAATCACAATACAATTGCGAAATTCGCCAAAAATCGTATGACTTATGGAAAAAGTCATTAATTTAGTGAAAAACGTGTGTATTTTTGCATATTTAAAGAAATCATTTTGAAAACGCAATATTTACTATGCTAATACCAAGACCACGACATTTAATTAAAGTACCCGATATTGATATATTTGTTCTCACTTGCGAAAAAATCAAAATATTTTTTCAATTTTGTCAAATTTAAAAAGAAATCGAATTTTGTGAACTTTGTGAAAAAAATGTATTGATTTATGCCACAAGGGACTAAAAATTATTTCGAAAAATCACGTTGCGAAATTCGCCAAAAATCGTAAAACTCATGAAAAAAATTTCAATTTTGTGAAATTTAAAAAAAAAATCTAATTATGTAAACTAAAACGTATTGAATTATGGTGTAAGGGGCTAAAAATTATTTCGAATTACGAATTATCGGGGTTTTCGAATTATCAGGGTTAATCTACTATGAAATTAGCATTTTGGGACTTGTGGGTTTTAAAATTTTCGAATTATGGTGAATTTCGAATTACCGGGGTTCGAATTAACGGGGTTTTACTGTATTCGGATATTAATATTTCTTTATATTTTGTCAGATAAATATTGAATAGCACTACTTTTCCAAAATATATGTTTACGTAAAAATCATGCTTTGATGTTTTGCCTACTAAATTAAATTGCATGCCTTATAAACGGCATGCAACTTAATTTTGATTTCCTCACACGTCTTCCCATCTAAAAGAGGAATCGAATCACTGGCTGGCGTTGCCATTTTTACATGGTGTTAAATAACTCAACCCCGGATAATCAAGAGATGCTGCATTTGATTTGCTTACACAAAACACAAATATTACGAGGTACATTTCACACATCTGCACAAATGATCTTCAAGTCATACACATTTTGATTAACTTTCCCTGGAAAGGTTAATAAATCAAAAAAAAATAAAAAATAATAATACATCATTTTTTTAGGTTCACATTAGTTCTCCGAAACAGGTTTCCCGAACTCATCCCTTTTCAAAAACATTTCTCAAATTTTTGATTCATCCTTATAAAACGTACATTTGAAATTTACAGCTCACCCAAAGCTTAATTCACAATCCCTTCGTATTGGTTCATTGTCATATTAATTTGTTACCATTTTGAATTATCGAGCAGTATTGGGCAGATCAATATTGCCTGAAGAAGTGGAACAAAGTTAAATGATTGATGTGTCAATATCATTAGAAAGTGAATGCGTCGTAATGCTAAGTATTTTTTTTGTTTTCCTTATGGTAAATGATGTGCATTACTTAACAGAGTGCCAGCATATGTAAATATTATTTAGCTTATTCAGAATGCCAAAATACGAAACATCCAGATTTTTAATTAATTTTTTACTAATATATAATAATACAATAATGTAATTTAAGTTTTTTTTTTCGTTAGAATGTAAATTTTACATTGGAAATTGTGTATCTTGTAAAATTGCAACCCCCTTGACACAGTTAATTAATGTTCTTTCAATTTTAAATTGGTGTCTGAGATTGTTTTCCTTTTCTAATTTGTATAAGCACATTAGAATGAAGATTAGTTCTTTACTGGGTTCAGAACGAACCGCAGTAGACCGGAACGCCCCTCTGTTCTGAGTGATTCTCGTAAGGCTAAGCCTGTTTCCTATACAGGGTGTCTCATAGCAAGTAGCAAAAACTTTACAGGTGGATTTCTGCCTTGATAATGAGTCAAAAATGTTGAAGCAACCAAGTTATAAAGATATGCACTTTCAAAGTTTGCAATTTTTTTTCAATATTTCTGATTTATTTTTTGGAAAAAGTTGAACATCATTACACTAGCTTATATCGATTATGAAAAATTCATTTTCTTTAATACAACTCAAATACAATCATAAAAACTCTGTAAAAAATTCTATTTTCAATTTTTGCAAAGTTTTTATCGTTTTAAGAATGTTATCACGGCAACTCAAAATCTTGTGGTTTGTGTCTTCTGGGGTATTATGCCATGTTTTTACGACCTTTCTGGCCGACGTTTCGGATCCCATTGCAGGGTCCATCACATCAACCCTGATGATGGACCCTGCAACCAGAAAGGTCGTAAAAACACGGCGTAGTACCCCAGAAGACAAACCAGAAGATTTTTATCATTTTGTTGAATTTCTATTAAAACGAATAAGTTTTTCATTATCAATATAAGTTACTATTTCTGCGATGTAAGGGCCTGTTATTTGATCAGAAGTAAGAGTAATAGTGAAGAAAAAAGATTTTTGCATTCTCCATCGATCATAACACACGTTTTTGTAAAAATCTATGCTTTTTACTTAACTCTTACTCTAACATCTGATCAAACAGGCCCTTAGTCGAATAAAATGATAAAAACCTTGCAAGAATTGAAAATAGATTTTTCTAAAAGGTTATTATCATTTTACTTGAGTTGTGTTGAAGCAAATGTATTTTTCATAATTGATAATGATAGTTCAACTTTTTACAAAAAATAAATCGTAAATATTGAAAAAATGCAAACTTTGATATTAGATCATAGTTGATCAAGACAGGAAACCTTGCTACTAGTTATGAGACTGCATTTTTATATTAGTTTATACCCATCGATGAGAGCTACTGGTTCTCTCGAAACTCGATTGGTGTTGATAAACTAAAGTAGAGTTATAACAGTATTCATTTTTCAAAATTATAATGCAGATCAAAAATACCTCATTATGTTAACATTTCCAAATTTTCATTAGAGTTAAAATACTGAAAAAGTTTTTCTGCGATCTTTATTTGGAGTGTAAGAATCTGTATTGTGACAGGTGTTTAACATCTGGCAATCTAAAAGTGATGCACATCATTTCTATGCTGCCATGTATCGAGTATTATTGCGAGTCACAGTTATGTACATGTAAGGCTGACCGGTGCTGTTGGTTGTTGTGTGTAGCGAGTCGGGTTGCTACGTCTACGAGTACGAGCCGACGGGCCAGCAGCAGTGGCACTATCCCGCCGTGGCCACCACGGGTATCGAGGATATGGACATTTGCACCACACCTCCCCCCCCACCGCCTGACGAGCCACCCCCTCCGCCGCCGCCGCCGCCACCACCCCCGCCAAGCAACCGGTAAGTCGTTTTACCGAAAATCCCCTTCAAAATCTTGCCGTAATTGATTTTGCTTAATTGACATCAATTAGTGTATTTTCTTGTTATGTTGGACAAACATGCTGGAAGATTTAATTTCCACCTCATTTGAATACAGTAAAGACCCCTGCACAAATTGTGAATAACTTAACATTTGTTTACGTTTTAAGAGCTCTCTGATTGGTTGAATTAATTAATTTCAAACCTGTCAAACTTAATAATGTAAAAATTGATGGTGTTACAATGTTATATAACAACTGTCAATATACCAAACTAGCAATGATTGCTATTTTCAGAATATGAAAATTTTGAAAATGATAATGTATTCAGGCTTAAAACCAACCTATAGCGCATACCTAAAAACGCACCCACACACATACATACTAAACACATCATCTTTAAGTAAGTAATTTTATAGATTTATTGTAAGATGTATACAGGGTTATTTGTAAAACATTAATAACCTCGCAGGACTATACTCCTGCCTTGATTATGAGTCGAAAATGTGCAAGCTATCATGACCTAATATCAATAGTTATGCAGATATGCAACATCAAAGTTTGCTTTTTTTTTTCAATATTTCTGATTTATTTTTTTGTAAAACGTTGGATTATCATTATTGTAACTTATATCAATAATGAAAAATTCATTTGTTACAATACAAGCTAAATAAAATGATTAAAACCTTGAAAAAATTCCAATTGGAATGTTTTCCAATTGGAATTCGAAGGTTTTTATTTTTTTATTTGACTTGTATTAAAGGGAATAAATTTTTCATACTCAATGGAAGTTACTGTAATGATAGTCCAATGTTTTACAAAAAATAAGTCAGAAATATTGAAAAAAAAATGCAAACTTTGATGTCGCATATCTCCATAACTATTGAGATTAGCTCATAATAGCTTGAACATTTTCGACTCATAATCAAGGCAGGAGTATAGTCCTGCGAGGTTATTAATTTTTAGGTTATTAGTTTTACAAATAACCCTGTATATGGAGCAGATATTCAAATCTTATTCTTTGTAAAACATCTTCATGCATCGTAAGCTTCAATTCGAATAAAAAAATTTTAAAAATATATATTTACAGTGTCCTTTCGGAGCCCTTACCTCCGGGAACGGTTTCCCCCCCACTTCCGGAGGAGTCCCACTGCCCTCCTCCCCCGCCAACCATCACTGGGTTGGACATTCAGAGGGCGCATCTGCTGCAGGTAAATAAATTCAGCCACCTGATTAAATTGTTTTTAAGTTTCTAAATCCAAAAGAAAAATGACAGTGAATGCCTGGAAATGCATTCTATACTACTGTATTAATGATAGAGTAATAAATAAACAGATTCAGGGCAATTGAATTGAATTGAACAGGGCTTAACGGAATTAAGGGAAGGTTGCTAATGTGGTTCGGACACGTAGCACATATCGGTCTGGAGAGGATAATAAATACGTAATGTGAGATCTAAAGCACCGGGAATAGAGGAGGTAAAGGACCTGGCGTGATCAAGTAAACAAAATATTGAAAGATGGCCCTATTACAGTGATGGCTAACCTATGACACGCTTGTTATAGACGTACCACTATAACTTGGCGTGCGAAGGAGGGCGTCACTGTCGCGTAACAGAAGTTGCCGTGTTACGTGTGACGTGCCAAGATATTTTGGGTGACGTGCATTGTTAACGGACGTCGTCATCACCCAAAAACAGTCAACGCGCGCTGCTCTTATTTCGTTTTTGTTCCGGTCACTTTTGCAGGTCGCCGAAGTTTTGACAATAAAAATTTTTAGGCGAGATGTAGAGACTTATTTTAGAGAAGTATTTTCCTCAAGTAAAAAATTTTTCAAGAAGGCCAGCATAATAACTAAATAAAATGAAATGGAATCAATGCGTACAAAGTACTGTTCTGGAACAGATAATTATAATAACTAAGTATCCGGATGTAGTAAACTTCAGCACATTGGAATCAAATCGTTTCCAATGGATGCCAATTGCCAGTTGATGATTTGGAGGTGCAACTTGCAGAATTTCGAGGCAGTGTTTGGGCTCAAGTGTTTATAGATTTGAAGTCGAAACTTGAGATTTGGAAAAAATATTTTTGAAAATATTTTGGAGAATACCACTATGAACAGGAAATTTTCTGGATACCGGATACTTTTAGCACTCTGATCTAACAATGGCCTCATTTACATTTTTACCCTCTACGTACTTTTCTGACACCTTATTCTAAGCATTAAACATGTAAAAGAAACCGACTAATATGTGACGTTAGTAAGTAGCGCCTGCTTTTGGACTTGGAAGTGCACAAAATACCAACCTTCAATTGAAGATTTAGCAAATGATAGTCAGCAATAAAAGTCACTAGTGTAAAGAAATATGTGCATATTTCTTTTTACTTATTTAATAATTAAATATATTGTATTGAAAATATTCCTTTTTTTTTACTAGGGCTGCAAATATCACAAAATTATGGATTAGCTGCACCAGAATTCAGCTAGGTTTTTTCCGAATTTTGACAAACCAAGCTTAAGCCAAACTGTCCTATTATATATAATGAAGAAGCATGCATGAAATGGGTGAAAGAGAAATAGAAAAAAATAGTTGCATATTAATATTATCTTATTATCTATATTATCTTTATTCTCTACAGAATCCAATAGCTCCTCCCCCTCCTGCCTTGGACCCCCCTTTCCCACCGCAGCCTCCAGACGACGCCCTCTGCGCCGCGCTCGACAGTTTCTACTCAGACTTGGCTGACCTGGAGACTGTCCCGCCCGCGTTGGTTTGTACCCCCGTGCCCCCTCCCCCGCCATCAATCGCACCCCTGCCTGTACCTAAGCCGGTCGTGGCACCCATCGGAGCGGTGGAAGCAGGACAGGATAAAACGAAGAAGAAAAAGTCCAAGGTAAGATGGAGCTATTTCTAATCAATTTACTCTTTTTTTGCAAAAGGCTAGGTATAACAATTTATTAACGAAGTGATTTTTGTAAAAACAAATGACAACCACAAACATATGAATATACAGGGTGACTTGTAGCTAGTAGCAAAATCTTCGGAGGAGTCTCCTTCATTAAATTTTGAACAATGAAGGCAGACCCACCGCTTACTCAGGGCCGTTTCATAAGCAAAACCTCCTTCAGTCCTTCTCATTCCCCACCTGTTTGGCATTTTTTTAATGCTAAAAGCTGCTGTGCCACCTGGTGTCATAAAAAAACAGGCTGAACGGCTGCCATCCAAAAATTTGCCCCCATTGTCCCGGCGGTTTATTTCTTTATTCTGAAAAAGTACAATAAATACACATAAAGATAATTTGAACTTAATAATTTGAATAAAATAATTTGAAATAAAAATTTGAACTTTTGAATTTTGAAGTTATTGGTCAAAAAACACCCCCTCCCCACAGCGCGCCTCCCTGACCTGCCTGAATAGATTAATAAATTTTATATTTAAGTTGATTATTAACTATACCTGACGAGAGGGACTTCTTCTCTCGAAACTATAGTAGTAATTAATAACTCGTATTGTGTGTCTCGAAGTTAAAATAAAAAATTATATTTCAAATTAAATTCAAATTACGACAAAATTTTAATTAAAGGATGAACTGAATGAACTGTAATCATGTTACAAAATGAATTTTTCATTGTATATTGATGTAGAATACATTGCTCTTGTTTATTGTGTATAGTCTGTTTATTAATTTATTGCATTTTTTTACAGGCAAAAATGTCATCCACCATTAGTCTCAAAAACAGGGGGGTCTCCAGCATGGTAGAGAAGTGGAAAAAGGTGCAAGAAAGTTTAGACGATCAGTGAACAATACAATTGGAATATAAAACATTATCCATTCAAATATGTAAAATATTTAACTTATATATAGCATTTATTTATTTGCGTGTGTTTTCATACGATTGTAAATTATTTATCACAAGATAGTTTAATGCTTTTAAGAGCGTCTTCCTAAGATATCAGTATGAAATATATATTGTATGGATTTAGTGGCGTTGATTCGTTTCCGTTTGGTGTACATTTACAAATAGTTATAGTGATGTAATAGATTTACTGAGATTATGGATATACAAATAAATATTTTTCTCATAAATACATTTTCACAATTTATTAACGACAGATGTGCAGTATGTCGTAAAATGAAAATAAATATAAAAACTGCATTACACAACGTTTCTAAATGTCTTCCTAGGGTGTGTACATGGATGAAATTCTACATCTTTCGTCAAATTCCATAAAAAAATTGAATGACGTGAATTAAAATGTATTGATTTATGGCGCAAAGGGCTAGAAATAATTTCAATTACGAATTATCGGGGTTATTCTACTATAAAAATTTCTAATTATGTTGAATTTTGAATTATCAGGTTTGGAATTATTATTGTTTATATAGTGTTTATTTAGTTTCAAACCATGGTCTCGTAGAATTCCGGGCAAGGCAGAACATCAGCTTCAGTTCAGGGCAGTCATAGTGATTGTTAAGTATATTATAGGTTTCTATGAGATCCCCCCTCTTTCTCTGATGCTCAAGAGTAGGGGTTTTACTGTATAAAGGAAATTTCTTGGTCCACCGCCGGTTCCACTATTTGTTTGATTTGTTTTAAAAATTACTACAAGCTTATAAATTTTGAAACGATAGACATGATGACAGATTTTAAAATAACCTTCTATAATGTAGGTACACGTCTACTATTACCGAAAATAACATCATTACAGTAATAAACTAAATTTTTACGCAATAATTGCATTTTCATCTACCTATTTCTAATTTCGCACAAATGCCCACAGCTGTCATGGCGTCTACGTGATGTCAAGCCTAAGTAAATATTGCATTGTGTCTATGACAACAGTTCAAAGAAATGGTGATGGGTACTTAGGCGTATGTCATTCGCTCTGACCGGTGTTTTAGTTAAAATGGCGGATTGCACCATTTTATACTTTTATTGAAAATCTTATTAATCTCAATGTGTATATTAAAACTGGATCACTTTTACTCCCTTTATATTAACTCGTGGCGTCTGCTTGTCTGATGAAAAAACTTTGGATCCATTTTAAACCCCTTTCCCGTGATCCAATCAAGCTGAAACTTTGCAAGCAGACTCGTGGCAACGATCAAGAAGGTCTATCAAATTTTTGTTAAAAAAAATTAATAAATTTTTGTATTTTTCAAATTTTGAATGGTTTTTTCATGCAACTTATTAAGTTGTATGAAAATATTTCAACGCGTCTGGCAGACGCGAAACCTGATTATAGTATAATTTTGGATTTTTGGAAATTTTTTATTACTCCCTTTCGTAGCGTCGCCCGACCGAAGCCCAACGCGTAGGTTAAGTGAAAAAAAAAAGTTTCAACTAGTAAATGAGAAAGGGAGTGTAATAAAAACTTGATTTTTATGGGTTACTTTTTTTAGAATCATTTCAAAATATTTTCTCCTCTAAAATCACTTATTCTTTACTTCTTTAATACTGTCATCATGCCTATGATAGAAAGGTCAAACTAAATACTCTTAAAAAAGACAATTTCTTTGTAAATCATTTATTAGAAAATGATGATTGTATTTGAAGGTACTCGGTTTTGAACAAAATATATTAAAATTGAAAAAAATTAATAAAAAAGTGTTCTAAAAATATATTTTGTTTACTAGGGGATTTAATTATACAAGAATAAATATGTTAACTGCATTATAAGTCTTAAATGTGTATATTTGCAGTGGGGTTGTACTTCAATTGTGTACCAGTCCCTTCGCTAAAGGGGGTTAGTTCAACTCCGTACAATTTAATACTCTACGGCCTTTTGAGATTTGGTGGTAAAGGTATCATGGCTAATCTGCTCTGCGTTGTAAAATTCAATATATAACAAATGATTTATCATACTCGGCATTAATTCCGCATTGTATTGTATGAGAGTTTCATCTTTGCACACGTGCCCTTATGCAGTCGTTAAGCAAGTACATATATTGCACTTTTGTTTTTCAATCCAAGAAATATCTTATTTTTTCCTTAAGCTCCCTAAACCCCCAGATTTAGAATTACATTCTTTTGCGTGGTTCCAATCTTTTTGGTGGACATATTTATTTCCGTTTGCTAGTAGTAGTTCCGGAAGAATTACCAAAGGAATATTATTATGTATTATGTATCTTGGATAGAGAAAATACAAATTTATCCTAAATCAATCTTTTAAATATAATAATTTTGTTATCTGTCCGTAACTTGCTGGAATGACAACTTTAAACAATTAGAGTATGACAGGCAATCAGCGCGCAGCTTCTGTCGTGCGGTCACGCAAGGGTCGTTATTAATTGTTATCATTTCCCATGATTTTTTACAGGTGGAAGGCTAGTTAAAAAATAATTTGTAAAGAAATTAAACAACAAGAATGAAAAAAGAAATAATAGCAAGTTAATTTGCAAAATAAAGTGCATATATTTAATAGAGATTTTGATTTAGACATAAGAAATGACATTTTATGATGTGTCGTGTTCTAACCCAAGCTGCCACAAAAAAGCACAAGTTTTCAAAGTGTGGCGCTACAAGAGGATTTTGAAATTCTCTTGGGTGTATAAACTGCTAAGATATTTTGGAATATATGAAAAATGGTATCTGTGTAAGATATTTACAGAAAAGACAAAAATTGATTGCTTTGGGCGTATTGGGAATACAGTAACACCCCGTTAATTCGAACCCCAATAATTCGAAATTTGCCATAATTCGAAATTTTTAAAACCCACAAGTCTCAAAATACTAATTTCATAATAGATTAACCTCGATAATTCGAAAACCCCGGTAATTCGTAATTCTACATAATTTTAGACCCTCGTGCCATAAATCAATATGTTTCACATAATTCAATTTTTTTTTAAAAAATTTAACAGATTTAAAAAAATATTTCGATTTTTTTTGCAAGTGAGGACAATAGGTATGTCAATTTCGGATACTTTAGTAATAGAAATGTGGTGGTCGTTGTATTAGCATAATAATTATTGCATTTTCGAAATGATTGCAGATGCAGACGTTTTTCACAAAATAAATAGTTTTTTCCATGAATTTTACGTTTTTTGGTGAATTTTACAATCACATCGCGATTTTTGATTTTCGAAATAATTTTTAGTCCCTTGCGGCATAATTCAATATACAAAAATTCAATTTTTTTTTAAAATTTAACGAAATTGAATAAATATTTTGATTTTTTCAAATTCGTTAAATTTAAAAAAGTGAAGTGAGCACAACAAATACATATATACTTTAGTAATATAAATGTCGTGGTCTTTGTGTTATCATAATAAATATTACGTTTTCAAAATGATTTCTTGAAATGTATAAGAATACAGACATTTTTCAATAAATTTATTACTTTTTTCATGAGTTTTACGATTTTTGGCGAATTTCGCAATTGTATTGTGATTTTTTTTGTAGCTTAAATTTCGAATTAACGGGGTTCCGCGTAATTCGAAATGTTTTTTTGGGTCCCTTGAATTTAAAATTAACGAGGTTTTACTGAATATTGGGATGTTTGGTGTTACAAAGTCATGTCATGCGTAGAGATGAAGACTTCTCGGTGAGAAGAGCACTGAACATCCCAACTAAACCTAGAGGTAGAGGCAGACCCCAGCAACATGGTGGACTAGTATTGAGAGGGAGCTGGCAGCACAAGATGTTCCCATTGTGACAACCCAGGAAAGAAACCTGGCGCCTTCGTACAAAGAGGCCCGACCATGGATTAACCGGGATAGGGGGGTGGGGAGAAGAAGAAGAAGAGGAAGTTTAGTGTTACATAAGAATTAATAGTCATAACTCAGTGCAGGAAGAAAACGCATTGTGGTTGAAGATCTTGGCATCACAGATCACTGCAGCTCAATTTACAAAATTTTTCAAATTACAGCAAGTCTTCTAAAGTGCAAATAATAGTGATGATTTTCAATGTCCGTATGGTAGTGGAAGTTCAAAGAAAAAGGAACATAATTTGCTTTGTTTGATGCGGTAAATACTCACTTTCACATGATACAATTAGCAGCAGATATTGATTTTGCTGCCATTTACGACACAGATGGATAAGGTACAGTACTTAACCATATTATGTATTAGACCCAAGAAAAACTTTGTACTTTTTTCTCTTAATTGGTTCACATTTCAGAACAGAAAGTTATTTTTTGCTTATCTACTTATTTTTTATAGCATTAGTTATTGAAAAAAAACTAGTGAAGCGCTGAGAAATTTTAAAATTAAGAAAATGGTTGACAAAACAGTTCAGGACTATACTCCTGCTACGTATTTGTTATGTCCCCCTTTTGCTTCGATAACTGCTTGAATTCACCTAGGGATCCTCTATTTATTTTTTACTGTTTCTTGAAGGTTTAAATTACGATTCTATTCATAATCAGCTTCACTATTCGCTCCTTTATTGCGGGATTAAGAAAGGCCAATTCTGGGATTTGTCAAGATACAGATATAGGTGACTAGTAAATTACAATATGTATGAGTGAAAGCGGACACAACTAATGAATCGACCGACCAATGACGTCTTAACTCGAGCTGCACTTTATTTCACTCACGCCTGTGTGCAAGTGAAAGAGTCGGCACACAGTGCGTCACATTTGGTAATTATGGGACGCACGGGCCCTTATTCTCTTTTAAAATTATTTTTTCTATCGATCCTGAAAATCCTGGGTTTTTCAATCTTCATACAAATTTTGTTTTTTCCATAAAAAACTTGAAACACAGACTCACCCGAGAAGCACACCAGCAAATAAAAACAATACACTTATTCAGATACCGAATGAGAGCTTTTTATTTTTGTGTCCAGAGGTATCGTAAAACTGATGACATTGTATGTTAACCCGGACTCAAACCATACAAATTAATATTTTGACTCTTTTCCACGACATTGCATTTAAAATAAGCCATCTATTAAAAAGCATCAGAACCCTGATTCCATATCGTTTTGTAAAAATTTCATAAAAATCTACAGATGGATATAATTTAAAAATTCTACAACAATTTTGATGTTTTTTAATCATTAATTATATAAATCTGGGCCCAATTCCACTGAACTGCAGGCGCTTGCAGTGAATAGATTGGAGAATAACTTTTACGTAAATAAATACTTTTGGGAAAAAAATCAAAATTAAATTTTTATCTTATATTACAGTATATTTATCTGAATAAAATGGTAATAATTGTGCTAGGAATATTACGAGATACATATATATATTTTTTAAATATATGCTTACGTAAAAGTCATGCTTCAATTTACTCACTGCACGCCTGTACTAAATTGTCAAAACAGAAATATGAAACTATAAAATATGAAACATAAATATTTACTCATAAGTATTTTCTTTTTACTCCCTTTATTTTAACTCGTGGCGTCTGGTTGCCTGGTTGATGCAAAAACTTTGCATAGATTTTTAACCCTTTTCCCGTGCTCCAATCGAGCTGAAACTTTTCAAGCAGACTCGTGGCGACGATCAAAAAGATCTATCAAATTTTCGTTAAAAATGATTAATAATTATAGTGTAATTTTGGATTTTTAGAAATTTTTAATTGTTTTTTCATACAACTCAGTAAGTTATATGAAAATACTCCGACGCATCTAGTAGGTACGAATCCAGAAAATGAGAAAGGGAGTATTGTAAAAACTTGGTTTTTACGGGTTAGTTTTTTTACTCCCTTTCTTTTAACTCGTAGCGTCTGCTTGTCTGTCTGTCGGATAAACTTTGGATCGATTTTTAACCCTTTTACCGTGATCAAATCGACCTGAAACTTTGCAGGCAGACTCGTGGCGACGATAAAAATGATCTAACAAATTTTCGTTTAAAAAATTTAATAATTATAGCATAATTTTGAATTTTTCAAAATTTTTACGATTTATATATTGTTTAATTTTCGAGCCCGACGCATGGAGTAGGCGCGAACCCTGTTTCAATGAGAAAAGGAGTGTAGTAAAAACTTGGTTTTTATTACACTAATTAACTATAGTTTTTTTACATAACAAAATTATGGACCTGAAAAACTATTTTAATTATAACATTTTCGTGGAAAAAAAAAGTCACGAGAAGTCTTTAAAAAAGTGTAACAATTCATAGGAGATTTGTGTGTGGGGGTCTAATACACAGAGTGTCTCATAGTTAGCAGCAAAAACTTTATATGTGGATTCCTGCCTTGAAATTGAGTCGAAAATGCTTGGATTTCTTTTTTGCAATGTAAGTCGAATAAAATGATAAAAACCGTGCTAAAATTGAAAATAGATTTTTTTAAAAAGGTTATTATCATTTTATTTGAGTTGTGTTGAAGCGAATGTATTTTTCATAATTGATAAAAGTTACTGTAATGATGGTTCAACATTTTGTAAAAAATAAGTCAGAAATATTGAAAAAAATGCAAATTTTGATATTGCATATCTCCATAACTATTTATGTTACTTGATGATGATCATGGTTGCTTGAACATTTTCGACTCATTATGAAGGCAGAGATCCACCTGTAAAGTTTTTGCTATTAGCAATGAGACACCTATGCGGGTGTCATGCAATATAGCAATAGTTTCAAGGGTGTCTTTTTCATTCGATTTTGAACAGAAAATATTCTTTACACTTTGGGTATTTGACTTGTATTCAAGCGAATGAATTTGAAATATTCCATGTAAGTTACCAAAGTGATAGTTCAACGTTTTACAGAAACAAGTCAAAAATAGTCAGGAGTAGCTAGTTGGTATAGTGGTCATAATGCTCGCCTAGTGATCAGGTGGTCGGTGGTTCGAGTCCCATTTCAGGACATCAGCAGGTTAGTCCTATTTTCACAGCACAGGTTTTTGGCTTAGTTTGAGAATAGTAAGAATATTGATGCAACGTATTGCGTGTTCGCATCTCTATTTTAAAAAAAATATATTGAGATAAAAAATGCAAACTTTAATGTCGCTTATCCCTGTAAGGCCCGGTTGTTTCAAGTTCGATCAAAGTAAGCGTTCAATTAAAGCATAGATTTTTACGAAAACGGATCGTCTGATTGGTGGAGAACGTAAAAATCTGTGCTTTAAGAGAACGCTTACTTTAATCCAACTTGAAACAACCGGCCCTAAGTGTGAATAGAATATTTTTTACTCAAAATTGAATTAAGAAGACTTCCCCGAAAATTTTTCTACTAGCTATGAGATATCTTGTATAAGAACGTTGTTATGTATTTTGTATCTTGGTAATAATTATGTCAAAGTTTCAAAAAAATTCTACAACTGAAAGAAATCCTTGGTTATCTAAAAAAAAATAAGGCGACTATCTCTTTGTGACACTGGTTTGGTTCCTAACACACTGACGCATAATATTAGCGGAGTTGGGTAGGTACTGTGCTCATCGACAATGTGTTCGTAATGTAACCTCACGTGTGCGTGAGAAACAATTTTTATAATGCCATTTATTGTCGTGGCAACAAAGAAAATCCTAGTCCACATTAGCGCTGGGAAAAGATCGGCGCTCGAAAGAGTAATTACGCCACTGGGGATTAGAACACCTGCATGAGATAAAACCCTGTAAAAATTACGCGATAAAAATTCCGAGAGCATCCTTATGCACTCGATAAATCACTGCACAATTCGCGGGCCATGAAAACAGCGGGAACAACACATTTAATCACGTTTTAAAAAGATTCGGGACTCGAGGCGAGTACTGGAGCGAGCGCTTAGGTACTCAGTTCACCCCTGTACTACTAACTGGGGTTGCTAGCTACCCCAAGCCACCCCACGCGCTAATCCAACTCCTTTTCATTATTTTAGAAAACAAAATTCAGCGGGTGGTCCTGTTAATTACTCTTCTCGCTAGACTACCAACTCAGTCGACGTCTGAAGCACACAAATAATCATTTTGTAATTGATTCTAGAACGAAATGTTGAAATCAAAATTTAACGACTCGATAATATCAGAAATTTTACATTTATTTTCGAATATATGAAAGTATACTACCTGTGCGTTGGGGTGACGATTGACTACCTTTCCTTTCCTTGACGTTTTTGTTGTTCGATGTTGTGATTCTGTAATGGGATCCGAATCGCCGATCAGACACACAGGGCAGAATAGCCCAGAAAACTACACATAAGATTCTGAATTTCGTGAAAATATTATTCTAAATTATTTTATTTATTATAATTTTGGTGTATCTACATAAAATAAACAGCGAAATACTTCCCACAGCACAATCGTCAAAGTACAATGAACTATTTGAACGTGAGGAAGCGCGGAACAGACTAGCAGCAAGAAATGACAACTAAAGAGATATCCGCAGATTACAGATCTCTGTTCCATGTTGGCAAAGAGATGGACGTCATTCAGCGCAGCGGTGACATCTATAGAGTTTCGCAGATTAAAACCGTTGGTAGGATAACGTTAAAAAAGATTTATATTAAATGTCTTCATGGTGTGAAAAAATCCGTCGCATGATGTGCGAGAATTTCGTTGCATAATTAAAGTTTCACCTCAAACACGCTAAAAGACGCATAACTTCAACAAAACGAATTCTTGAGTACCCTAATATATAAATTTCCTTTTGTAATTTAAAAAAATCAGTTGAATTGTTATATTTCGGGAAGATTTTACCCAATGTAACATTTTAAATAATAACAAAATTGTAACGTTACAATAGGCCATGAGAAAACGTCACAAACAACACCCAGGTTTGACAAAATCACATAGATATATTGCCCTCACCGGAAATCGAACCCACATCCCCCGATATGAAAAGCTAGTCTCATGTCCATTAGACTACGAGGGACGGCAGGACATGACAGAGACGAGCTTTTATTACAAACAAACAAATGTATTATAAACAAAATTTAAAACGATTAGGAGCTGTAAATTGAAATTGAAAGTAGGTTTACGATGAGCTGGAATATAGATATTATTGTAAGCGAAGCACAAACCGGAGCAGAACGCTGGTTTGTTCCAATCAATCAATTATAAACACGAGGTATTGACAATAATTACTTGAAATTGTTGATAAATATTGCAGGAATTTTTTGTGATACCCAAGAGAAACTCGAAGGAATATTTTGCCAAATATAGATTTTGTTGAAATGAATAGAAAAACAATTTTAAAATTCAACAGCAGTAAGGGTAGGATGAAAATTATCAAACGAAGTAGAAAGCGTTGCCATGCTTTCCAACTTAAAATCAGAAAAAGTTTTCAGAAGAAACGAAGCTCTTTAAGAAGCTATTCGAGAGCTTGTTATAAATGAGAGAATTTTGAACAATCTACGTTATACTGGTGATATGGTAGGTACCTACTTCTATCAAGTAGGTAATATTGAGTACCTACAGCATCTGTTGAACCAAGTAGTGAAGGCCTGTGAAACTTTGAGGTTAGAAATTAATATAACTAAAACAAAACACATGCTCATTATCAGCAAAAGTAACATAGTTTCCGATGAAAGCCTTTAAATTACTGGAAAAAATTTGAAAAAATCCTGTAGTAATGAAATACCATATTGAATAAGCTCGTGCAATCTTTATTCGCGTGAAAAGGTTGATCTGCAGTTACGATTTAAATCTCAGATTACGAATGCGAATAATTACATGTTATGTGTTCTGAGGATTATTTAATGGAATGGAAGCACGGACACTTCTCAAAAAATAAAATAAAAAGGCGACTTCAAGCATTTGAGATATGGATCTACATAGGCACGCTCAAAATAAGATGGAAAGACAGAATTCTTAAAAATTTGAAAACTTACATACAACATCTCGGACATGGGACATGTAATGATACATCTAAACGCAATCTCATTGCACATTGCAAGCCAATAATTAACATAATACCAACATTTACACGTCGCATCAGTCCTGATGATAGACCATGCAATATGATCTGAAATTTCGGAAGAGCTTGGAGATTCACGACAGAATAGCCCAGAAAACTACACAAAAAATCAGACAGTCCGAACTCAACGCGAAGCATTACTGATTACATTCGTGTTATTTTACAACTACATTTTTTCAAATGGGACCTGGGTTATAAAACGTACCTTGCTATTAAGAATGGCGAAACTACACGCGTGGTATTATAATACATATACTGGAACAATGCATTTGAAAAGGGTTTCCATACATGTAATGGTAAACAACAATAGGACATCGGAAATGAAAGGGCCCTTAGCTACCCTCCTATCATATCCTTTAATTTGCCTATCTGCTATGTACCGCAGCAGTCCCCGATATTCTTCAGGGCACCAACGAGGGACATCGAGGGGGGTGGCTCGGATGCTGGGCAAGTCAAAGTCTCAAGCGTCTCATGACATGAGGGAAAACTTCATCCAAATATTAGGTCCTTACATATGAAATTGGCGTTTTGCCGTACTGGCAAATTTGATCTCAAATATTTTCTCTTTGGTTAGGAATTCCAAATCCAAATTTATACAGCTATTTACTCATGTATTTGTGTTTTGAAAATTATAATTCATTTGTATTTTCCTCAATTGTTTTTTTCTTTGCGTCACTCAGTTTACAAAATGAAAAACTTGAAATATCGCGTTATTTACGAGTACGAGTTCCACCGTGGCACCAGTGCTGCAGAAACGGCTCGAAGGATTAATGATGTGTATGGCGACGGTGCCGCAAAAGAAAACACAGTGCGTTTTTGGTTCCAACGTTTTCGTTCTGGAAATTTCGACCTGCAGAACAAGCCCCGTGGACGGCCGGAGACCAAAGTTGATAATGAAGAATTGAAGGCTATTGTGGAAGCGGATCCATCGCAAACCACATCCGAGGTAGCTGCAGGCTGCGGTGTTAGTGATAAAACTGTTTTAATCCACTTGAAGCAAATTGGTAAGGTGAAAAAGCTTGAAAGGTGTGTACCTCACGAATTGAGTGAAGCAAATCAACAAACGCGCGTTGACTGCTGCGTTGCATTACTCAACCGGCACAATAATGAAGGGTTTTTAAATCGAATCATTACCTGTGATGAAAAGTGGATCCTGTACGATAATCGGAAGCGCTCATCGTAATGGCTGAACCCTGCCGAACCAGCCAAACCATGCCCCAAGCGAAAATTGACTCAAAAAAGTTACTTGTGAGCGTTTGGTGGACTTGTGCTGGTGTCGTTCACTACAGCTTTCTTAAATCTGGCCAGACGATTACGGCAGATGTCTATTGTCAGCAACTGCAAACCAGGATGGAAAAGCTAGCTGCTAAACAACCGAGGCTGGTTAATCGCTCTAGGCCACTGCTGCTTCATGATAACGCTAGACCACACACTGCACAACAGACGGCTACCAAATTATAGGAGCTTCAATTGGAATATCTAAAAACATCCACCATACTCTCCGGACCTTGTCCCAACAGATTACCATTTTTTTCGAAATTTGGATAACTTCTTGCAAAGGAAAAAATTCAACTCCGATGGGGCAGTCCAAACCGCCTTCAAAGATTTTATTGATTCCCGTCCGAATGGTTTTTTTAGTAAAGGGATCGATGAACTACCTATGAGATGGCAAAAGTGCATAGATAGCAATGGTATATACTTTGATTAAATAAATATATTACAATAAAAAAAAATCGGCTTTATGTTCCTCCCATACTAAACGCCAATTTCATATGTAAGGACCTAATACTCACCAGCGAAGGAAATGAAGTGATAGTGATGCAGCCTGAAGAAATCTTCAAATCGTCATGGCACAGCGAAAAGTGTGGTTAGCTGGATCACTAGTCACCTAGAGTCCATTAAGGTACTGATACACATGCTTATTAGTGGCACGTGAGCATGCGCAGTATTGACCTTTTTGAGCCATTGGTATTTAGTGGCACGTGTGTACGCACATGCTAGTAATGAGCACGGTTGATTTATGAGCATGCTAATGTCATACACCACGAGAATGGGTATCTTTTGAGCATGTGTGAACAGGCTTGCTTATTATGAGCATGCTAACGTCATTCGCGGCTGGTATCGATTATCAATGCGATCTTCCCAGTACGCGACAGATGAAACAAATATGGCGCGTTGGGGAGATGACAAAGCATTACTTTTCGTGGCTTATTATAGGCGAATGTCTGTGGAATACTCTGTCGCCGCTATGTAAAAATAATATAGCAAGAAATAATGTTTATGAAACTTTATTAAATGACATGAATGATTCAAATCTTACAATAAAAATTATAAAAACTAAAATCAAAAATGTGCGGATGGAAACTCGGGAACTATTTTGATTTATTGGTTCATTGAATTTTCTATTTCAGTCAATCAAAAATGTGCGGATGAAAACTCGGGAACTATTTTGATTTATTGGTTCACTTGAATATTCTATTTCAGTCGATCAAAAATGTGCGGATGGAAACTCGGGAACTATTTTGATTTATTGGTTCACTTGAATATTCTATTTCAGTCGATCAAAAATGTGCGGATGGAAACTCGGGAACTATTTTGATTTATTGGTTCACTTGAATATTCTATTTCAGTCGATCAAAAATGTGCGGATGGAAACTCGGGAACTATTTTGATTTATTGGTTCACTTGAATTTTTAATTTCAATGTGCAAAGTTTCAATTTTGAACTAGAGTTCCTCTCTATTCCATGATAAGAGCACGCCACTAATAAGCATGTGTGTTTGATTTTTAGCTTTGAGCATGCTAATTTATAAGCTTGTTAGGGATTCTAGTTTTAAGCATGCTAATGAGCATGCTCAAAATAAACATGTGTATCTGTACCTTTAAAATATACAAACGCCAAAGTTCAATAAAGATGACAGTTACAGATTATCAAGTAGGTAATATGGTGACCTGTTCTCACATCTATGATTCCTTCTTTAAAATATGCAGAAAAGCCCAAAGACATCTTCAATTCATATCGTATCGATATCAAACTAACGACCCCTAGCGTAGAGGAAAGCAACATACGCCACGCAGTGCATACAATCTGCGACCGCGCAGGAAATAATCGGTACGTCCTTGACCGCCGCGACGATAGGGCGCTCGCCTGAGTGCCATATCGCCAGGTAAATAATACCTAAATATGTCAAACGACCGTAATATAAACCTTAAATATTTTGTGAAGTCTATCGTACTTCTACATGAGATGACCTATTATTCCATTTTCAAATAGCTGTCATCTTTATGCAATGAAGAAGAAATAAATATATACAACAAATTTCATAAAAATATAATAATACAAAAAATCTCTATCTAAGAGAATTACATAGTTTTATGCTTTGATTTATGTACCGCTGGGACATTAAAACCACTAACTAATGTAAAACTGAAATTCAAACATGTAAAACTACGTCATTTTTGGTGGGTCAGCTTAATTACTCCCTTTATATTAATTAACTCGTGGCGTCTGCTTGCTTGCCGTCGAAAAAACTTTGGATCGATTTTTAACCCTTTTCCCGTGATCCAATCGAGCTGAAACTTTGCAAGCAGACTCGTGGCGACGATCAAGATCTATCAAATTTTCGTTAAAAATTAATAATAATTATAGTATAATTTTGGATTTTTCAAATTTTTAATGGTTTTTTCATACAAGTTGTATGGAGATTCCGACGCATATGGTAGACACGAAATCCGACAATGAGAAAGGGAGTATTGTAAAAACTTGGTTTTTATGTAAAACTTTTTTTTATGTAATCTATTCAACAAGAATAAACGGTGAAAAGGAATAATCCTTCTTCGTAATATATGTATCTTGCGATCATAATATTTCTCATTACGAATTCGCGGTTATCTAAGCAAACGTATTCATTTAGATATACATTCAATAAGGAAGGTATATGGAAAAAAATCAATCTTAAATATTTGGTTACCACTGGATGTAATTATTATCCAGTGATGTGATAATATTACGAAAGTACTCGCCGGTGGAGCGAAAATGACTATTCAACATTTCTGAGTGATGTCACGCGAGACGCGACTGAAAATCTCGAGTAGGTACTATCCGGGCGTTACTTCAGGGCTATTGAGCATCGAGACGACGGGGAATATTATTATCCGCGCGATTACTCAAAAAAAAGTCGGGAATCTCACCGGGAATTGTATCTCTGCGCGCTCGGCTTCACCCGGGATCCGTGCAAAGTATTCCTCGTTAAGATAATTGATATCTCAGCGGATTTGTTAATCTATCGGCTTTATGATTCCAAGGAAATGTAACTCGTTTTAAGGGGATAATTTCCCCGGGGAACCGGCTCCCGACGCCCATCGCGAGAAATGAAAACATGGAAATTCATACGGTTGGAAATGTTTATACGTTACTTTATTTATTCTTCGGTAGAGTGGATTACGCCGGAGCTCTTAGTAGGAATAAATTATAGTGAGAAGTGTGGTGTGGCCAGCGGTGCGGCTGCCGCCAGAAATCGCCGAAAGAAATCACTAAGAAAAAATATTCAGCATATTTTTGTTTTTGTCGTGTTTGGACAAATAGGTTTTTTTACAAGGCTCCTTTGTCCTTCAATATTCTTCCCGAAAATATTAAGAGTGCCAATACTCTATCAATTAAAAAAAAATGGTTAAGGGTACCTACCTATATTATGCTGGCTGATGGAAGTGATATTCAAATGTCTTTGGTATCCATTCTGCAGAGATGTGACTTATCTAAGATACAAGTATGTGAAATACAGATATAAGATGCAAAATACATATTTTCATCTTGTACCTGAAATACTTTTTTGAATATTCATCTTGTATCTTGTATTTAGATACATTCTTTTGGTATCTTAGTATTTTGCAAATACTAAGATTGCTAAGATACTTTTTTCCAATGATTTACCTATAATGGGACCTCGTCGAAGAAAAATGAGCGACAAAATGTTTGAAGAACTGGTTTTACTTAAGTCTCAATTAAAACCTTAAAAATATAATATTTTATTTTGTCACATTTGCGCGATCAACGCGATTTATTCGTAAATAATTCACGTAAAGAAATAAACTTACATTCAATAAAATGTGCTTTCTTACAAAAGGATTTTATCTTTAAAAAGTATTTGGAAAATACGTATTTTGTATCTAGTATTTCAGATACCATTCCAGAAAGTTATTTGTATCTGATATTTGAAATACTTAATTTAAAAGTATCTTGCATTTTGTATTCCAGATACTTTGTATAAGGTATCTTGTACATCACTGCCATTATGTCATAATCAGTGTGGACACCCAAATGCAGGTGACAATATGAAAGACATTATTGTCACCTGCATTTGCACAAATATCCAACTGCCAAAAACAGGTCATAATTTATTGCTCATTAAACTGTATTTTTTTTATCCACTTTTTGTTACACAGCTCGATGTCGTTTAAACCTCCACTCGTAATGGTTGCATTTCCTAACGTCTGTGTGCATAACTTTACGAAGTATATTTCTGTCTGCTAAACGTTATATAAATAATTATCCCGACTTTAATCCCAAGTGAATGTTGCGTCAGTGCTTCATATGATACTGAACATTCAAGTGATTGGTAAACTTACAAGGCGAGTACCGGTGCCATATTATCAACCAGGGAAAACAATACATAAGAAATAATTGAAATCTATACAGTCCATTAAATCATCTGTTATCAGCAAACAGGACGACTCCACTGTTCACGATTTGATGTAACAAATATAGTTCAGAGACCCTGGTGCCTGGTGATTGAATTTCCTATTGTTATCTTGTTACTTACTGTTCACTGTCATACTCTGTGTAGGTATATGATTTGTTGTTCTTTTGTGTTGTTAATAAATATTGTTCCTGGAAGAGCCATCTTTCACTGAGTCCAACAGATAGCCTCGTATCACTGTAAATACAGTGAAATCCTGTTAATTCGAACCCCGACAATTTGAAATTTGACATAATTCTAAATTTTTAAACCCACAAGTCCCAAAATGTTAATTTCATAGTGGTTTAACCCCGATAATTCGAAAATCATGGTCATTCACAATTCGAAATATTTCAAGTCCCTTGTGCCATAAATTTTATTTTAATTTAATTTAAATAACATTTATTTAACATAACTCGTTTTTTTTTTAAACTTGACAAAATTGACAAAAATATTCCTGATTTTTTCATGCCAACAAATATGTCAATTAATTTCGGATACTTTTTAATTTTTTTTTATTTTTACATATAAAAATAAAAAATACAAAGGATAAACATAAAAATACAAACAATATAATATGCCATTTTTAAGACCCTACCAAGCCACTTTTTGTGATCGATTTGCTCATCGAGAAATATAATAGTTTGAACATTTGTTGATATTTATAATTAATATTTACAATCGGAACAACTCATCTTTAAGCATAATTTTATACAGATACCTAACTAAATATCTGATACAAAATAAAAAAATACATAAGTATATTAAATTAAACATACTCTCAATCATACATAAACTCCTGACCGAGTAGCCACTCCCTTATTTTGCCCTTAATACATGAATATTCGCATTTAAGTTCTGGCGGTAGTGCCTAAATTAAAAATTCTAGGAACTATATGTTCGAGCGTTCTACTGCCATATTTGTTACTTATTTTAGGTATGATTAATCCCTCATTAAAGGTGAAACGCGTATTAACTTCAGTAATAGAAATGTCGCGATCTTTGTATTAACATAATAAATATTACTTTTTCGAAATGATTTCTTGAAATACGCATAAATACAGACGTTTTTGTTTTTTTTTTACGATTTTTGGCGAATCAGCTATTGAATAGAAAGCTACGGACGGAAATTCGAAATTTACTTGTAATACCTGTTGTAAATGGTAAGATTCTGAACAACCTGTATTATGTAGATGATACGATAGATCTAACAAATAGCATATAGGATCTACAACTTCTGCTGAATCAAGTAGTGAAGACATGTGAAAATTTTGACCTAGAACAACTAAAACAAAATACATGCTCGTAAGCAAAAATAACGCAGTTATAAATCTTTATATTGCTGGAACGAAACTGGAGAAGAATTTAAATGAAAGATGGGATTCTTCGGTTGAAATGAAATGCCGCCTTGAGCAAGCTCGTGCAACCTTTGTCCGGATAAAAAAGATGTTCTGCAGTCATGATCTCGACCTTGAATTACGAATGCGAATGGTCAGATGCTACGTGTTTTCGGTATTATTTTATGGAATGGAATCACAGACGCTTACCGAAGAATTGATTTGAAGACTTGAGGCAGTCGAGATGATCTACAGAAGAATACTCAAAATAAGATGGATGGACAGAGTTATGAATGAAGATGCTATGGCTCAATAAAGTAAAAGAAGTTATTTAAACAATAAAAATCTGAAAACTTCAATATCTCGGACATGTGATGATATTCAGAGAAGTGCGAGATCTTACATCTCATAATGGAGGAAAGATTGCTGGAAGTCAGGGCCCTGGAAGAATCATGGCTGAAAAACCTGAGACCGTAGTTTGGCTAGTCTACTGTAGAGCCGCAGTAAACAAAGTTAAAAACAAAACATGACAGCCAACGTTCGTTGAACGATAGGGGCACGAATAGGAGAAGAAGATTCGATATTATTATTATTTGTAGATATCTGATTGTATCAACGATTGGTACCTGTAATATAACTGTTTTCAGGTTCCGATGATTGCCCGGCGAATTGCGAAAAAATCAGTTACCAATCATCGATTCAATCAGTTGTGTAACAGGTTAAAATATCATCACTACTAGGTACTTAACAGTTTAATGAAAAAATAAATAAACACGGAGTTTTTGACTATTCATTAGTAAAATTAGGCTTTAAAAATGTGTGTGGCTGATTTGATAGGGTTGTCAACGCATCACCACACAATACATTAATATATACACACCTTGATTTCGACACGGTATTGCAAGAAGGTAACCTAACCTTGACTTCGGTACGGTATTGCAAGCCAACGGTTAACCTTAACATCCACACACACTCATCACATAGTCCTTTTGATGGACCCTGCAATGAGATTCGAAACGTCGGCCAGAGAGGTCAGATAAACTTCGCAGAATAACCCAGAAAACTACACACAGGAGGTTGTTAACGCACTTTCCGATATCTACAATAATGAATATTTTCTGTAATATCACGCGCTGGTTATAATTTATTAGCTAAACCGAGTAATAATGCCGATACGAGGCCATTATTTCAGATATCTGAGCTGTATTTTATACCCGATACGTGCGGCATGAATTAACATTTCGTGATTCTTTATTTCTCATTCAGGGCTGAAAAACATTCCCGCGCGACCACGAACGCGATAAATTAAAAAAAAAAAAAACGGCCTCCCACGTGGGCTTGGTTATTCCGAGACAAAGCTACTCTGGTGGTGACGTATTCGAACATTGTTATCCGAATGATTTTTTCCAATTTGTTTGGAATCCAACCGACACTGACATGACGACGATACGGCCGTATTTAATATCTCCATCATAGATGGATTATTGTGTGTTAATGACGCGAGAAGTGTGCGAGAGCTTAGAATAGATATATTTTTACATAATTGTTTCCTCCAAAATATCTATCAAATAATTTGACGACGCAGTATAATGAAACTGTCTTAAAAATTGGAACTGTTTTTATATTAAGTACCTACTTATTGAATAAAATTGTGTTTTCTTTATTATTTTATGCGAGTAAGAACTCACAATTTATAGTTTAAATATTGAAAATTTTGAATGGAAAAATGTTTGGAACGCTCATGAAATTTGAATTTTGTTTTGCAAAAAAAATATCAAGAAGTGATATACAAGGGAAGATTTTCAGAAAAGGTGCAGCATTCTTACTCCCTTTATATTAACTTGTGGCGTCTGCTTGCTTGCCGGCTTGCCGGGTGAAAAAACTTTGGATCGATTTTTAACCCTTTTCCCGTGATCCAATCGAGCTGAAACTTAGCAAGTAGACTCGTGGCGACGATCAAGAAGATCTGTAAAATTTTCGTTAAGAAAAATTAATAATTATAGTATAATTTCGGAATTTTAGAAATTTTATTGGTTTTTTCAAATTGGAATCATTAGAAAAGTTTGCTTACTAGCAACGGTGGCCCGATAACGTCGCGAAATATTTTCTAAATTTGAATTACTCCGTCGGTATACGTAATAGGTACTTCACTACGAATGTCGAAAATCTAAATTGACTTATAAATGTTTTTAGAATTCAATCTTCAAAGCATGAAGTGTCTTATCAAAGCTCAAAACATCTGACATTTTAAAAATATATTAAATTACTGTAAGTTTAGTGTTATGTTATATGTTTTAATTCATCTTTAATTGTTGTTATATTTTACAAAGAAAGGGAGTATAATAAAAACTTTTTTTTATAGGTTACTTTTTTAGTTATTTTTCAAATCAGTTGGTCATTTAAGCATTTTATTAGCATTATTCGAATCAGTAATACGTATCTTCGTGCCGGTTGTTTAATATTTATTCCTTTTGGTCGCTATCTTTGAAGGATTTTCTCAAATTATAATTTCATTTCGTGTTTTATTCCTTATTTCGAACGATAAAAGAATCAGTGAATTATCGGTGGGTTTCAGCCGGGATCCGGGAAGAGATTTGAGAGTCGTGTAGACATTGATCAGTCCCTTTTCCTATTGGAACGAACAATAGGTTTGTGAACATAAAAAAATGAACCAATAGAAAGAGTCACACAATGCAATTACTTAGGTGCTTGAGTTAACGAGAACTGGGAACCATCTCAAGGAGTAAAACTCTAAAAGAGATGGCAAGAAGTGTGTTTCTCAGAATGAGATGATTATTTTCTAATAGTGACCTAAGCCTAGGTACAACTTAGAATGCGTATGGTTCGGTGTCATATTTTTGCCATTCTCTTATATGGGGTGGAGGCATGGACACTTAACCAAGAACTAATCCGCGAAGTCGAGGCTTTTGAGATGTAGCTTTATAAACGCATATTGAAAGTTTCCTGGGTGGATAGAGTGACGAATGTTGAAGTCCTCCGGCGTATGGAAAAAGACCGAGAAGTGCTTCGAACTATCAAGATAAGAAAGCTGGAATCTCAGACATATTATGAGATGATCAAAATAAAGTCTAAACCAACTCACCATCCAGTTTACAATTTGTTTATGCTGGATGAACTCAACAATTAAACTCACTGAAACTTTTTCCAACTTTTTCCGACTTCTTTCCAAAAAACCAAGATTTTCATGCTACTTCAACACTTTGCTGTATCAATGTCCTTTTAGGTTTGCCTAACTGTTGGATAATATGTAGTAGACATCCAGTCTGATGTTACACTATTATAATTTTTTCACTTTATTTAATACGAAACAAACTCATTTTACAGAATAACAACCACCTTTCGTTTTGTAGTAATTTTAACTGAAGAGATAAATTCTAAAATAGTATCCATGATTTAAATAATTTTAGTGCATTAAAATTGTGCAAAATTTCAGCTCGATTGGATGACGGATGATGGGAATATGTTAATTTTCACTTCCAAGATTTTTCCGCAAGAAATCAAGATTAAGAACATTTTCATGTTTCTTTAAACATCTTTATTTATTCATCAATATTAACATTATCCCTTTCAAAATAGCCCACATCACATATACAATTTAACGTGTAACCGATTGCACACATATTTTTTTGCATATTTAACATTTTTTCTAGCATTTAATTCCTATTTTATTACGTGTATTCATATGTGGATTCATTTACCATGCTATTGTCATTATATGGTCAAGCACATACATGAAATGGGATAATAGTGCGTAATAGTGCTATAGTAGATAATAGGTATCGAGTCCGAAAGTTTCACGCTCCCTAAGTGATCTGGTAGGTACTCGCATGAAGCTTTTTCTACACACCTTTCTACTGGAGATCAATGTGCTCTCGAGTAGATTATTAATAATTTTGTACGGGTATAAAAGATGAGCAATACTGCGCCTTGTGCTGAGACTTGAAAGTATGCGATAACATCCCTTGGATGTAGATATAATCTTACACTCCTAGAACAATTCCGCCACAAACCGAAAAATGCCGATTTTTACCTGTGAATGTCAAATCAATTGCCTGTTTCAGTATTTATGTGATGTAGGACTGCCATTATAAGTTATAAGAATTATTGGTATGTTGCAATATCAAATATTTTAAAAATATCTGGTACAACAGCGCCACAAATTAAACACGGTTATAAATCATATTGTCGCGGGACGCGGCTTTGAGAAGTAAATGAAAACACTGGAAATAAACGTAGTTTAATTTATTATTTATTAATAAATAAAGTCCCGGACACGAGTTAAATAGCAGGAGTTCTTAATTTTATAGTCGCTAAATGTCTTCCAAATATTTCGTAACGCTATTTCTACCGCTTAGATCACTTTTCGTAAATTCCTTCATTGTTCGCACGTAGAACTTTTCGCCCCGGTGTTCTTTATTCACTTCCGCATGTATCACTGATAGTCACACTGTGCCCGTTCAGAATTTAGTAGATACACATCGCTACAATGTATTCAAAAAGCATACAGGTAGTATGGTTCAGTTAAGTCTTAAAAAACGTCGAGAAAAATAAATAAAAAAGTTGAAAGATTCAAATGTCATTTACTGAAAATGTGAAATTTTGGATGGTAGCGGACTTGTTGTAGGGGTGCGTCTATTATAATCTGTGTTTATGCAGCAAATTAATTATTTACAGTTCAGTGGATTAAATTTTCATTTATGTTTTGTTCCCCATTAATTATATAAATTTATTTATTTTAAAGTTTATTTCCCTTTTAAATATGTTTTAATTTTATCTTTTATATTTATTTTTTGGATGATTTCATCCTCTTATCTTATTAATCTGGTATATTGGTTTAATTATCTTTATTTGACTTTATTATTAATTTGTTAAAGGTTTTGTTACTGTTATTACTGCTTCCTTGTGTACCTACTAATCATTGTTTATGCAATATACTGTTCATTTCTCCTAAATACGTTTTATTTCTAAAAATACTTGTAACTTTCTTGTACTGGAAAAGCCCACTAAGGCGTTGATTAATAAATAAATAATAAAACCGCTCCGTGCCTAGCACTACCCAGATTTAGTTACAATAAAAAAATATATAAAAATGTATATATTTGCCAAAAAATCATTTTAAAACATGTAGATTTTTCAAGTTGTGGAGTCCCTGCACACGCCACGATTTTCTCCTTTGTAAACACATTCTGCAGGTTGCCACCACTATTGTGCTCGCCACAAACAATCTGCTTTACCACCGAGGTTTAGATTGTACCGCAGGTTTTCCGCGCGCGGCGATGGTGTCGCGCACTTTTCCGCCGGCGAGCGAGCCGGTACAAATAATTCAAGGTGGACCGATTGGTGCGCCCCCTGCTAGGGGCGGGGGGGCGCCCTCCGCACGCGACCGGGCGGGCCCCTCCCCCGAGCCAGGGGTGGTCGGCTGCCCCGACGCCGCGTTCAGTAGCGAACCCGTCGCGTGTCCAGCCGGTCGCGCCGCCCACGCTCTGAACGCGACGCGAAATTCACCGCGCGATAAAATTAACACAAGTTTAACTAACACGACAACTGTGGAATTTTATCGAGTACTCAAATTGAGCGACGCAATAATAAATATTGTGGATTTTTAATATTAATCTTTATGTGAAAAAGTTTCCAGTTCTTTTTGAAAGTTGTTTTGAGAGTTGCTAAACTTTTGATTAACTTTAATAATAATTAGATACATTTAAATAATAAATATATGAGCGTTTATCACTATTGTAGTTTTTAATTAGATTAGAACAGTGTTATTGACACTTCATCACATATTTCATCACAGATTGAATGAAAAAAGGTAAGAAACCCTCAATACAAAATAAATAATAACTAATTGACACTGGCTTCTCACACCGAGGGCTCCGGGTTCGATTCCCGGTGAGGTCACAATTAATCTATGCAATTTACCGAAGCCTGGGTGTTTTGTGACGTATTTCGCTTCTGTAATAATCGGGCCTCTTGAAGACTAAAGAAAAAAGTAATCCACGCATCTGGCGAGCCTATTTCAAATAAAATACCATTCAACGTCTTCGAGTCTCGAAGGTAAACATATCGCTGTTCTTTCCTAGTTTATGGGATGGAAAACACCTTAGATAATTTGAAAAATTGTCAATAGAAAGTTTGTATTTGAAAAGTTTTCCCTTTCGAGAGTTTCCGTTACACACTGAATACTGAATAGTGTTTTGTACTGGCGCGAAAACTTTTTAGATTTCCTCTCACCCCCGGATCGGCCATTTCGGAAATATCGTTTGGCGGGTTTATAAAAAGAATTCGCGCGAACTTAAGCCTCGATATTTATACGCGAAGTGTGAGTGAAGCTCGGATGTTAGTTTTTTATTCAATAGATCGTGGGATTGGTGGGTTGTACGACGGCCGGTAGATGGTGTTGCGTGTCTATTTGTTTGGCGTTACGATTTTCAGTCTGATTTTATCAATTGTAATGATGCAAAAATTATTTTGAATTTAATGATCATTATAAATGTTAAGAAATATTTGTTAATCTTTTTTTTATATAGAAATGCAAACACGGAATACATGTCACATCAATATTTCTACTATTTACACATTAAAATAAACGCTTGTGTTACGAAAAAGGGACTAACTTGCTGATGTCCTGGATCGGGACTCGAACCACCGACCCTTGGATCACTAGGAGAATCTTAATTTATAGACTAACAAGCAGCTCAATTATAAATGTCGTTTTTGAGATAAACCAAAAATTATCATAGTTGCTGGTTTTCTGGTTAAAACACTCTCTTAGTAATCTATCATTGGGGGATTCGAACCTCGTTCCAAGGGACCAGCTAGTTAGTCCTATTTTCATAGTACAAACGTTTAGTTTAGTTTAAAAGTAGTAAGGGTATTTATATGACACGTATTCCGTGTCATTTCAAAAAAAAAAAAAATTAAAATACACTTAGTCACTTAGGAAATTTGATTTAATTTTAAAGTATCCTTATAAATTCACCCATACTACTATATTTTTAACTTTTAAGGATTACAGTTATATATATTTTCAAGATTAATAATTTTTTATTTAAAATTTACATTTAATTAATACCAAAAATTCACTCTTTGGCGGCTTAAAACACCAATGGATAAAGAATTATATATTTAAATTAATCTTCTTTACTAAGAATAATTTTGAAAAATAAACAATCTTACAATTCTATTTGGGTTTATTAAAACTACTCGAGTTTCGAGAGAATCAGTATATATGGTGAGGATATAAAATTTATACTTGGTTATAGTTTGACGCCAATTCTATGAATAGTATAATCTATTTTCTTTTCAATGTTATGGATTATTATAAAAAAAGGTTCAATAAAGTTTTAATTACAAAGCGTCATTTTTTTGTTTTGAACCAATGGGAATGCTTATCTTAGGACTAGGTATTCTCAGACCAGATCAAAAGATGGAGATTTTGTACAAAATAATTTCCGTATCTATCACATTTTTTTTGGAATATAATCTATTTTCCTTCGTCATTTTCCGAACCATTGAAGCGATTTGATTGGGCGTATTTTGGAGGAGGTGCGCAACACATGCGAGTAAATACGATACAGATCAAACAGTTTTATAAAACATTTCGATTCAATATGGCGTGCGATAAAGTACACCCTTATTTCCAATAAACATACAACATTTATTGGAAATTACAGGTATGTAATGTGAATATAAGTAAACGTTAGGAAAAGAGAAAGGTGTGTACATAAGCAAGAAACGGAATAATACAATTATTTTTGATGTATAAAAGTTTCATTTCTTAAAATAAGTGCTTGTTATTGTATCTACTTTGTGTAGGAAAATACGATCTATGTGTTATTTTGTAAAAATAATATTTAAGTGGCATAAAGGAAATAGATAATGTTAATAATAATTATAATGCATTTTACCCGTTTGGGGCCGTTTGGTCAATCCCGTTCTCTTTTGGATCTGATACGAACTGTTCGTGGGAGATACTGTCGAGTACTTTCCTCGAATCGATGAAGATACCTGTACAATTACTTGATTTGTTCAATTTATTTTACATGGCGGCGAATGTTTCGCGGTTGCAGCCTGTGTGCATATTCCCCCAGTGAAGCCGAATGGGTTCTCATTTATTGTAGAACAAGTACGATGGATGTCGACAGTTCGAAAATGTCACTGGAATTGCTTAGCAACATGAATAAACAGGAAAATGTAAAATTAATGTAAATGAATATTAGAAAACAAAATAAAAACTAAAATTCTGGTTATTTATTTCACTAAGTAAAATTTTGTTTTAAAATACCTATAGACCCGTTTTATAGGGACGCCTTCAGATGTTCAAAAAAATTGTGTTTGTCTATAATAAAAAGTGTTAATTGTTAAATTGATTATGTGTATTTAGTTCTTATGTATTATTAAAGTTATTAATTAAGTAAAGTGTTTGATGTCCTCTTATACCAGCATGCTTTTGCTACCTGGGGACTTTTTAGGGAACTTCATTTTTGACTGTATATGTCTAAAATATAAATATAAATAAATAAAATAACTAATGAAAAGGCTGGTACCGGACACCGAATTCACAAAAAGATGTTTACCTAAAAACTCACAATGAACCATATCAGTTTATTTTATTGTAACTAACTTACCGACGCGCCGTTTCTCTGTAGCGGTAGGCAGAGAAGATAGATCGTCACATTCTTATGGCGACGTACGTTCACTCATTTTGTATTGCTGTGTGGGTCTACGAGGACGTACAAATTTAAATTTTCTAACACGTGTATTTTTTAAGTGTCAAAATACATAATAAAATATTTAGTCACCATGGTAACAAGTGTGACGTATTTGTTGGAAATATAATAGGTAGGTACATATGTGTTAATTTATTTATGTGCATAGCTACGCCCTTATGAGCATTCTCAATAAATATCCACGTATACGGCGTGCATACAAAATAGACTATAAAAAGCAGTATATTATATAACAATTTTGTTAAAGAAAAAATTAAAATAAGATTAACTGAATATTTAAAATAATAATTTCAGTCAAACGTAGCGGCTTAAATACCAAAATTAATTACAACACTGTCTCAAAACAGTATCATTATATACAAAATGTATATATACAAAACATTACACTTATCTTTATGCATCGAACCGTGGAATGTATCGACGAGACTTAATTCGTTTCGGAGCCAGTGAATATTTTAGGTATAGGTTTATGGTTATTATAATAATTATTACAAATATTATAACAATTGTTTTTGACAAATTTATGCGCAATAAAATCAATGATTATATTATTAACTATATATTTTTTGTAGTGGTAACCCTCGTGGTAATGATAAAAGCTCACGTCACTCATTTTCGCATACAAACTTGCGAAAAACAAAGCTGGAGTAACAAAATATAACACATTTTGACGCAAGGTAATGCTTGAAGTAAAGTCTGAAGTATCAGAAAGTGTTCCTATCTACGCTGGGATAAAAAACATGAATTATAACGAGATCGTTATAATTAGTGAATGTTGTACCAGCATAAAATGGGCAGGACCTATTAATTTATGGACGCTTTCAATGAAAAGTGTTGAGACATCTATCAAATGTCAATATTTGTATCTGAATAGTGGAAATATTGATTTTAATTAAATATTTGAACGCTATGGATGAAAGTAAAGGACGGGAATAATTATAGACTCAACATTGTCATTAAAAAACACATTGAATACATAACTAAGAAAATTGCAAATAGTAACCATCTTTGGAAAAATAAAACAAGAATTTACTCAAGAAACACTGAATAATTAATTAATCAGTATTTGCTCCTTATTTTTAATATTTTAGACTTGACTAAAGAAAGAGACATAAAAAATTGCAAATTCAACAAAACAGAGAGATGAGTATCATTTTAAGAAGAAATACATACTCTAAAACTAAAAAGATATTAACAGATGTAAATTGGCTCACAGTAAAACAATGACTAAATCTAGAAACAATGAATTTCATACATAAAATATTAAACGATAGAATGTCAAATACTTGAAAAATTAGATTACATATAATACGGAATCGTGGCTGTAGGAGGCAAATGAATAACTTAAAATTAATTATCGTTTTATTTATTGATCAGTCACTAGAATTTAATCAGAGCACTGTTTTTTTAATTTGCACCAATTTTGCTAAAGGTACGCACTAAATATCACTCCTGAATAACTTGTCTCTGATATACTGATGCAAGTTGCTAAAATCGCTCAGGTTCGCACTAGAAAACGTCTCGCTTGCCGGTAGGTACTGTCGTATTTTATCACTGGTCGACTATTCTTGATTAGCTATCATTGTCGCTTTATCTTTGGCTTCTACTAAACGTCAAAACAAACTGTTCAACGTAGCACGATGCCACCGTATTTAGAGAGACCCGTGTTCTAGATGTTTCGCGAATCTACATAGTAGACCATCGCATTCTTCTATTTTGGCACATCATTTTTGTTTCGGCTACATTGATATATCATCTCATGCATACTCTACGGTAGTTGGGACTTTTAATAGGGCCACCCTGCAATATTTGTAGTATATGATCGTGCCAAGCCTTTCGCTGACGCGTTCTGTTCCTGCTGCCTTCAACACTTGCCTCGTATATTTTCTTAACCATCCTTTCATCGCTCGTAATGGCGTTCTAGTGCCAACTCTGATGTATGGAAACGAAGCCTGGAATCGAGCAAAAAAGGAGCAACGGGGTGGAAACGCTGTCACTAAGGCGCTTATGTGGAAAATCTTTGGTCGATTGAGTGAGGAATGTAAAAATTAGAATTGAATGTAATGTTGGCTGTAGCGTATCTGTCATGTGGAACCATTTTTCTTCCCTACGTTAGTGCAAACCATTGAGATTCGACCTAATTAAAAAATGTATTTTTGAATAAATATATTATGAGTGTAGGAATTATTTCCAGAGATTTCTATTCGAGCCACAGCCCCTAAAATCCAATTAATATGTTACGCAGTACTCACATTACCGTTTAAGCCGCTTAGGGCTGTCATCGTTAAAAACTACATGTCAATGTCAAGAGTTTATATTATCGTGTACCTGAATAATTGAGGCTTCAATCAGGGAGCAGGTAGCTCCAGGAGTATCTTTGATGGAGAGCTAGAGAGATTTATAAGAAGTTGAATATATATTTTTTATCATACTTAGAACTGCTACATCGCACCCTGAGTGCCATACTATTTAAAAGTTGAAGGTTTATTTTACGATCGTTAGACATATTGAGGTATTGAAATAAAACGAATACTCTATACGAACCGTGTGAATGTGTAGTTGTAAGGCCCTAACTCTCTCAGCGAGAGGGCACACTTCTGAAGACTCTGCGATGATTCTGATGACTCAGGGCACATTCATATGGTTCGTATTAAATATCTGATTTATATCAATACCTAAATATCTCAAGAATTTGGTCGGGAAGAACAAAAATATTCGTATTGAAAGCAAGGTATACGTGTGACCTATCATGACGTATACTATAGAGTCGCGGGCTGACACTGTCCGTATCAAAGTACCATAACATCTGAAATGAAAGTGCTGAGATCCGTTACTGGAAAAACTCTACGTGAACGTGTCCGAAATGTAGATATAAGGAGATCTTGCAAAATAGAGGACATAGCACGATGTACTAGATCCAGAAGGAGATTCTGGAGAGATCACACAGCCAGGATGGACAGTGACAGACTCGTGCATACAACGGCTAATGAAATACCCTCTGGATGACGACCACCGAGAAGGTGGAGAGATAGCTGGACCTCGTCATCCCAGGAGGCGTAGTTTTCTGTAACACATACAGAAAACATCAATATACATTCAAGAAGACCTATACATCCATCACCTTTCCTAAATATGCATTCCGAAATAATGAGTAAATTTTATATTCTGTATTTAAGTTAATTCTGTTATTAAGTCGAGTCTTTTGAGATCGGACTCCATAGACGCAGTGAATGGATAGAGAGACGAATGTTGAAGTTATCCGCCGTATGGAAAAATACAGAGAAGTGCTGTGGACTATCGAGATAAGAAAGCTTGAGTTTCACGGACGTATTATCTTCTTCTTCTTCATCAGCCTTCGTCTTTCCACTGCTGGATATAGGCCTCTTCCTCATTTTTCCATTCTTCCCTGTTGTTGGCTAATTGTAGCCATTTCTTTCCCCCCCCCAGCGACAATATCACCGGCCCATTTCTTTTGAGGTCTTCCGATGGCTCTTATATTTTCCCAAGGTCTCCATTTCAGAACTCTGGGAGGCCATCTTGTAGTATCCTGTCTTGCAACGTGTCCTGCCCATTGCTATTTTAGCTTCGCTACACGATCCATGATATCCACTACTCTAGTTCTGCGTATAATTTCGTCGTTTCTAATTCTATCTCTTAGGCTTACTCCAAGCATGGATCGTATGGACGTATTATGAGAGGACCAAAATATAGTCTAAATCAACTCATCATCCAGGGGAAAATAAGTGGTAAAAGAAGCGTAGGAAGTCGCCGCATCTCATGGCTGCGTAACCTGAGGGACTGATACAAGTGTAACTCGATTAAGTTGTTCCGTGGAGCGGTGAATAGAGACGTAATCGCTAATATGATCGCCGACCTCCGCTAAGAGATGGCACTATAAGAAGATGCACAATGCTCCTCTTTAAACTACATTGGTGATAATACAAACATTGTATGTGTGAATGTTCTTAGGTTTTCACGGCCACTCAGAATCTTCAAGTTTGTGTTTACTGGGGTACGTGACTTCGGCACGGTATTGCAAGAAGATGCACAATGCTCCTCTTTAAACTACATTGGTGATAATACAAACATTGTACGTGTGAATGTTCTTAGGTTTTCACGGCCACTCAGAATCTTTAAGTTTGTGTTTACTGGGGTACGTGACTTCGGCACGGTATTGCAAGCCGATACTTAACCACAACACCAACAACACATCAGCCCTGATGATGGACCTTGCAATGGAATCCGAAACGTCGGCCCAAAAGGTCATAACAACACGGCATAATACCCCAGTAAACAAAAACTTGAAGATTGTATGTGTGGTGCAAAGTTGAAGTAAAAAATTACACACTTAGCTCGTTTCTTTCAGCCACCGTTTGGGGGTTGAATTTTTCATCACCTTTTCCTGCAGGGAGTGGCTCATTTTTACAAATCGGATTTATCCGGGGTTTAACGTTTGGCCCCATTTAAGTGAAAGCCTATCAGTTCAAGTTGGCTGCGAGCGACGGCCGATACCCGCTAAGCCTCGCTCCAGGGCTGTGCCGGCCACCAGACCTGGATTAACGTTACCGTTACGGCGTAGCGTTAATTCCACAACCACCGAATTACAATATGCAGGGGTTATCCCGTTTCATGACGTCTGACTCCTAGAATATTGAGATATATTTCAGTAAAACGTTCACGTAAATGTAAATAAGAGTTGGGCTTATAATTGGTCGATTTTTTTCTCATGACACTGTACAGTTGGCTGCTTACGAATATGTTGGTAGTATATATTTTTTATTATAACAATATATAAGGGTACATAGATTTGTTTAATTTTTTTATGAATAGGGAATGAAGTAATATTAATCACATCTTGATAGTAATGTCTTAATGACAGAAACTAGTAGGCGGAGATAATTAAATTTAATTGGTTGAAAGCGAACGGTATTTTCCGTTTTCGAAATTAGTATGATTTCAAAATCGTTATAAAATAAAATGAAAACATTGACTTTATGCTTTTAATAAAATACTTTGAATTGGATGTTTTTTAATATTTAAGTGTATCGAAAATTAAAACAAATAACTGCATCCATTACTGTATCGCATATGTCATTGGTATTAATCATAAATCAAAATATATAATTCGCTAAACAACAATGTCCGTCATTAACGCTACCAGATGGCACAAATAATGATGGGGTGTATTCAATGAAGTGCAAAAAATTATAATTCTTTACGTAACAATGTCCGTCACAAACGATAACAGGTGGCTCAAATAATAATGAGATATTATATAATTATGAAGTATAAGAAGCAAAAAGGCATAATTCTCTATTTAATAATGTCCATCTAATGTAGATAGCGCTGTTCTCACAGAGCTATCTACAGTAGCGTAGAGTATTTACATAGATGTACTTTTAATATTTTATATTTCAGCCGCCAGTTCGCGGTCGAAATATGTAACAAAAATACGTAATTTTTGACGGGTTATAGGAAGTTCCTAATAAAAGTTCAAAACCAAAGATTACAGATCAATATAACTCATATATCAAAAAAAATCGATACATTACTCTGACGTAATATAACAGTTTCCTTTTATTTGACTACAAAAAGAAAATGCTAAACACATATCTTTTATTAATATCTTGTGATAATAATAATAGGTTCTTCGTTATCCCAAAAATAAACTTATAACCCTAGCTAGACTAGAAAACTAGGGAATGGTCTTTTCATTATGGTCGACCTATAATGACAATATGCGATAGATTTGATTTTCGCATTCGATCATTGACTTTAGAACCCGCGTACTCTGCTCTCGCGAGGCGATACAGTGCCTCGTATAACTTATTGATCTTCAATACTGTCACGGGCGTAGCTACGAGAGGAAAATGGAAATACTGGAAATTAATTAACGATATATCAATTACTTTAACAATTTCATAAAGTCACTGTAAAAAAACTAATTTAATCTAAATTCCATTCTTTAATTCACACTATTTCGCAATCAAGCACTCGTCTGTGAAATATTTTGTTGAATACTCTACGTAAGTACTTCGCACGATATCTGTCGCCTCGATCAATCTGCGCGTTGGTAACACTGCGGTCGGTTTTATCGCTAGTAATGTCGCTTCGGTTAAACGTCAAAACAACAATCACGCGTCGTGGCACTGACTCCGCTTTTTATACGAAACATTTGGTTTTTCGAAACTCTGAGATTATTCTATACATTTGTAGTGTTTGCGAGAATGTTACCGTCGATTCCAAACTAGGGATAGTTAAAAGTCTAAAACATTCGGGAGACAACTGGGAAGTTGTCTCCCGAATGTTTTAGATAATTCCAGAGTATGGTAGGGCATTCCAGAGGATTCCATGGTGTTAATGTCTTCGACATATTACTGATTCGGATTCTGACAGTGCACAATTCCTTCTGTAAACCATTACTTTACAATAGATTATTAAATTACATTTGTTGAATTGCGATATTCTTAATTTTGTTCTGAATATTATTTATAATTTATTTATTTTGTATAAAAAGTTATTGTTGAAACATGTTATCTTCAAAATATTCATTTATTCATTCATTTAACGACACACTAGGACTATTAAGAGTCAACAATGACTTGTTGACGGTTTTTTGTTAAAAAATAACAGAATAAATAGGTATATTGGCGGGTTTTTAAGGACAAAATGGCGGTAGTAAAGAATGACTTATTTTCTTTAAAAACCGCTCACCATCCGGGGATGCTCGAACACCCTCGTGAATTGAAGAACTATTATTGTAGTTTAACCTTTTACGCAATTTTTAAACCAGCGTGTCTCAACCTTGTGCACATTGCCATCTGTGTGTGCCGACTGGACGCTACCGGGCGAGTACCTTCCATGCCTTGGGGAACATTTGACGGTCTTCCCGGCAGCTAAGGGTGTTCCTTTAATATGTAACCCGCTCGCCCTGAGTCACGGGAAACTGGGATAACTCACCGGGACTATTCTCCAAAAGTCGAACAATAATTTAAAGATATACACGTTACACGAAAGTTCATGATTTTGTCAAAAATATAAGGAAATACGTTACATTTTAGCGTAGCATTTTAAAATATCAAAGAATTAAGATAAATTACAGAGACGTCTCACAGAGACGAAGCTATTTATGTGGGAAACGTGTATGGAACTCTTTGTAGGGTGGCCCAAGACTTATGACCTGTGTGAGCTGACTTAAGTGATCACTTTACACAATGCAACGTTCACCAATTCCGTCAAAAGAATATCCACACAATATGAAATTTTTGAAAGTTGTCCGCTTTAATACAAGTCGAATAAAATGATAAAACCTTGTAAAAATTGTAAATAATTTTTTTTACAAGGTTTTTAATATTTTATTTGAGTTTTATTGAAGCAAATGAATTTTTTATAATCGATATAAGTTAGGTACTATAATGATAGTTAAACTTTTTGCAAAAAATATTTAAAAAGCAAGGCGAACTTAGATATTGTATATTTCCATAACTATTGATATTAGTTTTTCGTTTTTTATCTCTGATGTTTATAAAGTGAATAATTTTTTGTAATAGTGTAACTTACGATTGCAAAAATGAACCTACAGACAAACGTCTTTTTAGTCGTTTTGTGGGACTAAATATTATAAAATGTAAAGAAAATACATAGAAAAAAAAAGGTCATGGTTGTTTGAACATTTTCGACCCATTATCAAGGCAGGAATCCACCTGTAAAGTTTTTGCTACTAGCTATGAGACATCCTGTATGTGTACTTGATCAATTATTTGTTGTATGTATCTTGTTTATATTTTTTTATCATTTTCTTCTTACGTATCTACTTATTACCTACTTATTGTATTTATATTGTCAATATTATTTCATAATTTTATTATTATGTACTTAGCTATGTAACTTTTTAATATTATGTAAAAACCCAATTCAGGATGTGTATTATTAATAATTAAATAAATATTTAGCACTGCTAAGTTTGAAGATGTCTTTTATGTGTAATACGTAGAAAAATTTGGTTCCAAATTCGTTCCATATTTCTCAATTGTTCAATAAGAAATAAGATTTAGAGAAAGAGTTAATCAAACGAGAAAATTTGTAATGACTTAATAATGTTTCGGCTTTTTTTTATTTCGCAAACATCCATTTTTCCACATGTTTCTTGAAATGTAAGGGAATATGAAATAAATATCTATAATAATCCAAATCTAGGGGCAAAGTCGGGTAATAAAGTCAGTAATACATACTTACGTATATAAATTACAGATATGGTCGACCTAACGTAAATATTATTTTACTTGAAATTAAATTATTTCATTCGTTGCCGGTCCCATTTTATAGGAATATTTGCCAAATGTCACGGTAATCATTTTATTACGGTACTTTACTGCCATCTTGTAATATTTTAGGAAAACGTTATTTTTATGTAGGTAATACCATTCAAATGCTTTAAAAAGAACAAAAATATTTAGTACGATATACCTAGGTAATTACATAGCTACAATATATCGCTTTAGAGGTAAAATTCACTAAGTGACATTGGAGTAGTTTTGAGATAGTGAGGTTTAAACATTCAAAATATGGAATTAAAATGTTGAAATGATGAGTTTTACCACTACAAAACTATAAATAGGCACGGAATATTCACTGATTTTTACCCGGAATAGAGATAGAAATAACCCATAAAAAACAATTTTTATTACATTCCCTTTCTTTGTAAATTTAGTTTACCATCATGTAATTAAATAATTGATTGACAGAAAATGACAATGACAAAACTAGACAAATATCTACTACACTAAACTTACAGAAATTTAATATATTTCTAAAATGTCAGATGTTTTGAGATGTCAAGATTTTGATAGATTCAGTTATCATCAATATCGTACCTTATGAATTTCCAGCGTCAAATGATTTAGTCAGAATCAGATTTGAGTAATGTAGAATTCTTCAAAACTAAGCAGAAATCTAAAAGAAATAAATTATTATTTGATTTTTTCCCAAAAAACCCAATTTTGCTGTCATATGTGAACCAATTGTTTTGTAAATTTTCGAAATTCGTAGTGATGTACCTATTATACCGACAGATAATATTCCGCGATGTTATCGGTCCGCCGCGGCGTTGCTAATCAAACTTTTCTAATGATTCCAATTTGAAAAAACCAATAAAATTTCTAAAAATCCGAAAATTATACTGTAATTATTAATTTTTTTAAATGAACATTTGATAGATCTTCTTGATTGTCGCCACGAGTCTGCTTGCCAAGTTTCAGCTCGATTGGATCACGGGAAAAGGGTCAAAAATCGATCCAAAGTTTTTGTTGACGGCAAACAAGCAGACGCCACGAGTCAATATAAAGGGAGTAATGATTGAAAATGTTCAAATGATGAGTTTAACCACTAAATAACTATAAATAGGCACGGCATATTCACTTACTGATTTTTACCTGGATGAAATAGAAAAAATATGAATTTTTGTATTCATAACACATTTTGGCCAATAATGCGGTGAGTGAGTTTTACCTTTAACGGGACGATATTTTTTGTCTCAATTCAATAAATATGCCACACGAGAAATAAAGTAAAATACAATAAAATACTATGTTACTAATAGATTAGAGTCATTGTGTGCCATGGGTGAGTGTACGCAGACTAAGGGTCATTAGTCCATCAAGAAACCATCATCAATATACAGGGTTATTTGGGAAACATTAATAACCTCGCAGGATTATATTCCTACCTCGATCATGAGTCGAAAATGTTTTAGCTATTATGACCTAATATCAATAGTTATGGAGATATTCGACATCAAAGTTTGCATTTTTTTCAATATTTCTGACTTATTTTTTGTAAAATGTTAGACTATCATTACAGTAACTCATATCGATTACGAAATATTCATTCATTTCAATACAAGTTAAATAAAATGATAAAAACCCTGAAAAAAATCCAATTGGAATGTTTTCCAATTGGAATTTGAAGGTTTTTATTTTTTTATTTGACTTGTATTAAAGGGAATGAATTTTTCGTATTCGATATAAGTTACTGTAATGATAGTCCAACGTTTTACAAAAAAGAAGTCAGAAATATTGAAAAAAAAATGCAAACTTTGATGTCGCATATCTCCATAACTATTGATAAATTGGTCATGATAGCTTGAACATTTTCGACTCATAATCAAGGCAAGTAATATAGTCCTACGAGGTTATTAATGTTTCCAAATAACCCTGCATAGTTATGGAGATATGCAAAATAAAAGTTCGCATCTTTTTAAATATGTTTCTGACATATTTTTGCAAAAAGTTAGACTATCATTATAGTAACTTATATAGATTATGAAAAATTAATTCGATTTAATACGAGTGGAATAAAATGATAAAAACCTTGCAAAAATTGAAAATAGAATTTTTACTTAATAGGTTAATGTGTGTGACGAGAGTGTTCGATGATGAAGAATACGTCCACCCGCAAGAGACATATTCTCGTGATGGCATGTAATGCATAAGGCATTCTAATGTACTGTATAATGTGTTGTAAGGAGTGTGCGTTTTATGTATGTGTGGTGTGACAGCAGTGGCAGGATGAGTAGAGAGATTCAGGGTGGTGGATTATACTCACTATTACAAACGTTGGTTTGTTGTCAAAAAGTTGTCGCGGAGTTCAAACAAATTTCCTCATGTTGAATGTTATGGGCAGTGGACCTACGTCGTCGAGGGTAGAAAATTATGATTAACAGACAGGATTGTAGAGGTCATTTTATTTGCTCTTTTAAAAAAAATAATAAACCAACCATTCGTCAAAATTTTGTGGAAATAAGTGCGAGATTGGCCTTCGTAGTATGAAAGTTCAAAAACACGAGTAACAGGAAAGATGACGTTTTAAAAATTTTCTTGGTTTGCCTAGAAGAATGTAATTTTTAAAGAAAAAATTATAAGAAATACGACAAAGCCTGCATTAATCGCGAAAATGGCGGTGATTTATGCTTAATATAAATTCTAAGCCTTTATATTCAACTTACTAAAATAGTTTTTAAATACTTCCTGAAAGTTCGAACCGGAGTAGATAAAGTAAAGTTTAAAGCGTTATATTTATTTTCTATCGCGAGCGATTCCGCACAAATATATTTTGTTTTGCTAAAGAAAAACTTGAAATAACTTTTCCTATCCCGAGTTTAATGAACAAATTACAGAAGTTGTATGTACCAATTAAGAGAACACCTTCTATATTTTATTTAACTGGTAAGGCTCCATTTAATATTTTAGTACAAATAATAACGACGTTAAATAAATATTATAATGCTTTCGCTTTTTTAATAGAAAATCGGAAAATTTATAGAATCTCGTCTCGCAATGTAAATTTTCAATAAAAAAAATTAAATGTAGATTATTTTAATGTGACTAATAAAAACGGCAAAAATGTTTCACTGAAAAAAATATAATATAGGTACTGATGTGTGTACCTGGTGGGAAACGAACATCCAGTACATGTGGCTATTTCTCAGGAGCCATTAAACCCGGCCGCACGGCTATGAAATTATTAAGCTTCCCAAAGCGGCACATTTTTGGCGTATTTTACTGCCGGAGACTCCGCCTAGCAACAGCGAATAAACGTGTTTACTAATGCATCCCCACCGCCGCCGAAAACGTATAAAAGCAGTGCGCTCATACTCCCAGCGAGGATACACTGTTCGGAAGGCTTCAACAGTCCTCGCCTTACAGATGTCCGGGAGGGATTCCTCGCGAACCTAGGAAACGATATCGCCGCCGCAGTCGAGTGTTCTCCTGCCGGGCCGTACCAAATCGAGCTTACATGAAGCTCGAGTCTTGTCGGGTGTTTATCTCCGAGAAGTCTCTTCGCCATCGCTCTTGCTGTCGAGTTTTTTTTCCGGCAAGAGCCTCCGCCGAATCTGTGAAGTGAGATCAAGAATCCCGCCTTAATATTGTTTTCGGACTACGCCAGAGACCTAAGTGCTTGTGATAATTGTGTTTTCCTCGTATTTTTGACTGTACATAAATTGCTGTGAAAAAGAAGCTTTTCATTTTATTTTCACGCCTTCGTTACTTGCAGACATATCTTGAAACGACCCACTCCGTTTCAGTACTTATAACATAATATTTTTATCGTTGGTCAGCATCAGAAAACCACGCGGCCAGGGGCTGATTGCTTTGGTAGATAATGTAAAAGTCTCTCCAAAATACATTGCTTCCATAAAAGATGATCTCTAATAGTTTAGCTGCCGAAACAAATTTAATATTTTTTTTAGATTCAGAGAAGAAAATATATTTCATACTCAATGTCGTGATGATGTATAGCTTAAAATATTTCCCGAAAATTAATAAAAATATATCAATACCAGTTTATCCAATGTCGAATTTTCAGATTATTAAGATATATACAGGTGCACGGTCGGGGAGTAGCCTCTAGTATTAAGACGTGGCGGGCGGCCGAGCAGCTGTTTTCCGTTTTGAGAAAACGGGAATTGATATCTGTGAGTGACAGAAGCCAGTGATTTATCATGTGATTATTCGAGCAAGAACCAACTTAGCGATTTATGGCGTAAACATACTCGTAGTTGTGTTTATTAATTAAAAATGAAAGTGAATTACACAAATGTATAATATGTACTTGAATCTTTTTAACTGCAATCTATTTCTTCTTCTTCTTAATACTTACAATCATTTTCTTCTCACTACTTTAACTTCTCTTTTTATTTTACACAAATTTATATGATGTAGGTACTTGAATCTTTTTAACTGCAATTTACATAAATCTGTTATATGCACTTGAATCTTTAACAGCAATCTAAATTTACACAATTTTATTATATGTACTTGTACCTTTTAACTGTATATCGGTCTTATGTTATTTTTTAAATAAAATATATTCTGTATATTTGTAAAAGCCCATAAGGGCGTTAAATAAATAAAAAAAATATTTTTCTTGAAGTTTTATTGGGACCCAATATCTGGAATACCTGACAATTACACACATTGACTCTACAACTCCTGTTGGTTCCTCCATTCGTCTCTGCCCAATGCTACCTCTTTCCAGCTCTAAATTTCCAAGGCAGATATGTCTTTTGAGGAAATTGTCGCTCCATCTTAGATTTGGCCTTCCTAAGCTACTTCGGCCTACAGGTCTTAAATTTAGCAGGGATTTCGGCGCTTGTTGTTCAGTCACTCTCTCCACATGACCCAGCCACTGAAATCGTCCCAATTTTATAAATTTTGTGACGCTTAACTCCTTAAACAAAGTGTAGAGCTCATTGTTGTAGCGACTGCGCCAAAGTCCACTGTCTGGAACTGGTCCAAAGTCGCCTCAAAATTTTCCTTTCAAATATGCGACGATAATTTTATTTTATTTAACCTTTTCATCACTAAGCATCCAAAACATCCGTCTGGTCCAAAGCGGGGTATCAGAATACCCCAGATAATATTCATACAAACGATAATAGGAAGTTCGTGACAAGCGACGCGGCCACAACCGCTTATCCGGACGTCTCGTCCGAATGCCGAAAGTAATGGTCGCACATTACCAAACAAGTAACGATTGCAGCGCAATATAGCCGTCTCCCTCGTTTGCATCTGTAGTATGGAGCTACCCATTATCATGCATTAGTTAGAATGAAACAAATAATAGGCACAATAACTAAAAGATAAAATACACGGATATGATATGATCGCATGCAGGTACATGTACTGCGCAAAGATCACTAGACCAAAAACAATATTTTTCAGTATCATACGCTTAGAAATTTGAAAAACAAAAAATATTCTTCACCATTTCCGCGAAGATTATGAAAAATATAAATAAAATCTTTTGCATAATTACTGAGTTATCGAATTTTAAGCGATCTATGGGGTATGTGAATACCCCCCTCCGGAAAGGCAGGGTTAAGCAACTCGAGTATGTCCAGCCGTAGCAGCACTAGACCTGACGACTCTAATAACGAGTGAAGTTTTGAACATTCATTTGAATAAACGTCGCAAAGAGCAGCTACTTCGTCCCCCACCTGCTCCATTGTTATCTTTTACGGTCCTGCATTCTTTACAATTATGTCTTGCAAAGCGTCCCTTGTAAACGACACCCCCGCAGATATCGCGGTCCCCTCCCCCCTCGGGTGCGTCCCGCCCTCGCGGGGGAGGGGGGAGGGGCTATCTCCGCCAACTCGCGCCCAACTTTCCCCACAAATCTCTCCACGAGAGAGTCCTCTCCATTTAACCGTGCCCCGCTCTTCTCTGCATACGAGGCGACGTCATGGAAATGACCCTTGAAGAATTTGATATGAGTTATGTCTTCACCACTCATTCATTCATTCATTTAACACGCTGAAGTCTCTCAAGGCGTGGGCGTGTAAAATAAGTTAATGGATAAATTGTAACAATTAGATAAAAATAATTTTTACTCCCTTTATATTAACTCGTGGCGTCTGCTTGCTTGCTTGCCGGCTTGCCGTCAAAAAAAGCTTTGGATCGATTTTTGACCCTTTTCCCGTGATCCAATCGAGCTGAAACTTGGTAAGTAGACTCGCGGAGACGATCAAGAAGATCTATCAAATTTTAGAAATTTTATTGTTGTTTTCAAATTGGAATCATTAGAAAAGTTTGATTAGCAACGGCGGCCCGATAACGTCGCGGAATATTTTCTAAATTACTCCGTCGGTATACATAATAGGTACGTCACTACGAATGTCGAAAGTCTAAATTGACTGACAAATGTTTTTAGAATTTAATCTTCAAAGCATGAAGTGTCTTATCAGAGCTCAAAACATCTGACATTTTAGAAATATATTAAATTACTGTAAGTTTAGTGTTATGTTATATGTTTTAATTCGTCTTTAATTGTTGTTATATTTTACAAAGAAAGGGAGTATAATAAAAACTTGGTTTTTATGGGTTACTTTTGTAGATTCTATATTTTTGAAAGAGAATGCATATTTGAATAAAGTGTGCTAACAAAGTACCTACGCCCAACATTGAAAATAGTCGTTATTTTAATTTTTGAAACGGAACGCTTCAACATATCAGCGACTTATATTTGGATAGTTTTCATATTGAATCTAATTATTTTAACATATTGTTATTAATAACTTTCATTGACATAGCTTCCACGACTTTTAATCGTAAATATCATAGGCGGAATTGTAATTACTAACAAATATGTTTCCGTCATTTTTATAATTAATAATATATTCGGTTAGGTTAGGTTCATTTTACACAGCTGAAATGGTAATTATTAACAAACTCGCCGTAAACCCGTGAAAAATCACGGGACATATAATAATTATTTTCAACAATCCTTGCATGTAACAAGCCGTGACTGACGTGTCACACTAGGGCGCCCAGGCCTCTTTAGCGGCTAGTCATTATACAGTGTTGTTTTTGTAATTTCAGCGAGATACGGACAGACGGATATTTGAAAGTAGGAAAGCTGATTCGATTATTCGATATTCGATTATAACTACGATTGGGAGCCCGATGTTGCCAATAGTAATTTTTTTCAATAATTTAACGTTTTAACGCCACAAAAGGCCATGAGGCTCTATTACTGTAGCAAAACACATCACAAAAATCACACAGATGTATTATGACCTCACCGGGAATCGAACCCAGAACCCTCGGTATAAGAAGCTAGTGTCATGCCCACTGAACTTCAAGAGCCGCTGTCTATCTAGTGTAATGTGCAAATCAAATATTATACGTGCGATTTATTGTAAGAGTATAACTGAGTGATCATATTAAAAGGGTGATTTATTAAACGTGAAAAATATTTTTAATGATTTTCGTTCAAATTTAACTTAAGTGAATTTCATTACGGCCGTTTTTAAAAATAACTCCTTTACATAAGTATAATTAAAGTTTTTATTCTAAATATAAAATATATTGGCGATGGTGCTTTTGAAAGCCAACCTTCCCACCGATACTTCAGCCATAGAACATGATCATGATTTAAAACTTTTTATTTACCCTTCCGTGGAGATATTTAGTACTAAATTTTATATTTTCGTTAAGGAACCTGAAATTTGTCACTGGCGGTGCCAACTAAGCAGTCGCAAATTCTGTCATTATTACCATCCGTATAATTCTCTCGCGCATAGACTAAAAATAAATAAATATCGGTGGTACCTACGCAACTTCACGAAATATTAAATTGTTCAATTTTTTCAAACATGGTCAATACCATAGACGTCCTATAAATATAGACTAGTCACTAAAAAACAAATCTGAGACATCTAGTTTCTGCTGCCTTCTATTACGAACTTAGATGTATCAGTCAGAAAGAGATAGAAATTATTTTCATGACCACGTATAAGAAAGGACAATAAAACATAATTTTTAACAACGAATGCTTATGAAGTTCTAGCAAATTGCGGTATTTATTCTATGGTATTTTTTCTTTTAGCGCAGCATACGTGTAAAAGAGATACAAATATAAACAGGGTTGTGTATTGTATTAATATTATATATTTTTATATATATATCGCGCGGACATTTATACATTTTGGACACTCCTAGGCCAACTCCCGCAATGTGCGTCTATGTTCACAGTAATCCGTATTATCGTTCTGTGTAGCAGATATTTTGGTTTGTAACTAGTCTATATTTATAGTACGTCTATGGTCAATACTTTGTTTTTATGTAAAAAAATGATTTGGGTTGGCCATTTATTACTAAACAATGTATACAAAAAATAAATGACGTCATTGGTGTGTATTGTTCATAAAAGATTACAGTTTATGGTTACATTTCCCTTTTCGCGAGGAGAGACAAAGGGCTTGCCATTTTAATTTTTATCGGATCAGTGCATACCGAAAGTTGGGTCAACAATGGAGCCTTCCCTGACGGAAGGTTAAAAGTTTACCGAGATACCATCACCCCACAATCTCCGCTGTGTACGACGCTGGATTCAATGTATACCGGTGTTAAGGCGGTGGAAAATTTCCGTAAAATCCAATCTTACATGCCTAAATATTTTCTCTTAATCAGGGGCGTACCAACAAATTACCGCTCCCCCGGGAAAATGCGTATCCCGGGCCCTTACCACCCCACCCCCAAGAACGCACCCTGTATACCTTTCTTTTAATTGAAAATTATTTTCTTATGCTTTGTTCGATCTATACGTCTTTGAACCCATCCAACTGTTCCTATACCTTTCCATAGTGCACGCTCTAATAAAATCTTGTTCTATGACTTTTACACAATACTGTTCGAAATTAGAATTTTAACTGCTTGATTGTAAGGATCTTTGTGTTGTGGTGAGCTAGGCCTGCCCGGACTCTAGTCCCCTGAGCATGCCAAATGGACCAATCGCGCTCGAGGGAAACCATCTAATGAGAAGCCCGAGGCGACGGGAAGGTACCGACCAGGCAGCACGTCGGTACTACGACCATTCTCCCGCCGACCTGTGCCCGCGGTGCCACGCTTAAATTCGCTCTTAGTATATTATTGCAATATATAAAATCTGTGTCCCTCAATAAATCGACGAGTTAAGTGTGAGTACTTCTTTCAATTCATTCTGAATCACATCCCGCTCAGCCTTTCACACACATTCACAACGCACATTTGTGCATACGCCTTCAGCGTCCACTGCTACACGCATCACACGTGATTATGTTTCGGCAGATGGGCATAATCACCCTGATCACTTCGCGAATACACATAACCACAAAACATCTGCCAAACTGCAAATCAAATTGCCAAGGAACAAGGTGAACCAAAGAACACAGTGAGACGTAGCGTCGTTCTGATAAGGGAGGAACCAGTTCATTTACCTGGATCCGGAGGAAAGCAAGGTGAGAGCGTGCTTCCTTACATTGCCTCTTGATCCCTCCATAAACCTGTATCAAATCCACTTTCTCAATAGCTTATCTATCACACAATCCGTGTTCAAACATGCTTATTTATTAGTATCCAGGCTGCCGAGATCTGTTTCCAAGGGGGGTAGCGGGAGTCACGCGGTGGACAGATTGAGAAGTGCCGACATGAGACACACACTCGGCATGGAGCCCTTACTCCTACATATAGAGAAATCACAAATGAGGTGGTATGGAAATGTGCTAAGAATGCCAAAGGAACGAGTACCAAGAAGTATCTTCTTGATAACCCCGGAAGGAAGGCGACCAGGTCGCTCCAGATTAGGCTGGGAAAAGCAACAAAAAAGGGCACGAAAATAGATCGGGTATTTATTGGTTATTGACTTATACGGAAGCAGCTTAAGAATGGAGAGTATGGAAGGACAATGAATGAAGATGATGATAATGATAACGATATTTATGAACATTTTTTTAAACTTTTTACCTGTATACCTTAAAAATAGTTAATGCAATGCATAAATAGATGTTACTCTTATTGTTGTCCTAACACGGTTTTATCTGTTAGGTTCTAGCAATTTCGAATGACCGAAAGTCAAAGAAGGAAACACTCTTCACACACATTTTTCAAATGGGTCACCGATCAGCTCGGCTGCATGTGCAAGAGAACAAAATAAAATTCGCGGAACGAATGACCGTACACACAAATGCATCCGGTATTGATGATTGGCTGTCGACCTAGACATCAGAAGCATAAACATTAGTTATTTTATAAGGAACCCATGGCGCATACGAGTATATTACAGATTAAATTAAATAAAACTTATTTATTTATCTTGTGGTTTGTGTTTTATGGGGTATTACGCCGTATTTTTACGACTTTTCTGATCGACGTTTCGGATTCCATTGGAGGGTCCATAATTACGACTGATGTGTTTTTGTAAGTATTTGCAAGACAGAACATAACCACAACATCAACACTACATAACATCCCAGAAAACTCAAACCAGAAGAATCTGGACGGCCGCGAAAACCTAAGAACATTTATATTTTTTACGTCCGTCGATTTTTGATGACTCTGATTCCGATTTCACGGCTTCACGGATTTGACAGCCATGTTTCAAAGGTTAGTGATATACAATAATAATAATAATTGTCTATGGTACCACGAAATTATTTCATATTAAATTTTAAGATGGTACCTATTCGCTCATTCGTAACTAAGATTTTTAAGTCTCTCCTTTAGTTCAGGTCTCGCGTGCCCAGGTGGTTGCTACGCCACTGCTCCTAATACCTCGCGCGTGGGTACTAATGTTATCAAATTATTCGAAATCTTAATACCTCAGCAAGAAACTATTCATTAATGTTAATACCCGAGTATCGAACATATACAATAGACCGAGCTCGTCACTAAACCTCTGTAGCTCCTCCAGAGCATAATACGTAAGTACTTATTTGCGTACCAACACTATTTCCATTCATATCAGACCTAATAAGAATATTAGAATATATATTTCAACAATTTTATTTCGTATACGAAAAAGTTTTTTCAATAATGTTAAAATTTGATTACACAAATAGCGGCGAAATGTAAATATAATCAGGTCCTTTTACCTGATATATTTATATTTCGGATTTCCATTGACATCAGATGCCTCGGCGACTGATATCAATGGATCTTCATTGAATGATTCATTGCTTATTGGCCCCAAGCTGCAAAAATAACGGAACTTCTTCTGAAGTTTAGTATCCATTCTGTGGTTTTCACTGCTGACGTACGGCAAATGTGTCGTCAAATACTGATTCAGGAGCCAGATCGTGTCTTCCAATGAATATTTTGGCGTTTCCAAGCTTCTGCACCTATTCAGGAGTATCAATTAAGCTCAGTAACTTACGGTGTCTCATGTGTGTGTTATGATCTACCACAAGCGCGTCGTATGCCAGCTTCGCGTATTTACACCGAAGATATCGTCACAGGCTGTTCTAGCCTAGAACAAGGACATCAAACCAAATCCGGTATGAAATTTCCATTTTGTATAGAAAAAATTCAAACAATTTTTTTTACGAAAATTGTTTTGAATTATACCTACATAAAGGTGTAAATTACATATCATATATTTGAATAACAGAATGAGAATATAAACGCTTAACCACTTTTAATAGAGAATTTAATTCTCGTGTTTAAAAGTGGGGGGCATTGTCATATATATACGATATATATATATAATAATATACGATCTATAATATATATAAATATATTGTTAATATAATCATTAGTAGCATTATATTCGAATAGTGAAAAAAGATATAATGAAAGACATTTGATTAAGTAAGTAAGAAATAAACAAAACAAGAAGTCAAAAATGTAAGACATTAGGTTAAGTAAGATATAGACAAGAAAACGTTAGATTAAGTTATAAAAATTAAAAATTTAGAAGATATGGTAATAATAAGTATGTAGTTACTGATTTTAGTAGAAGATTCTTCAATTTAGTTTTGACATTTCTATATTTTTTTCTGTCTTCATTTCATTGGAAAGAGCATTAAAGAATGATACTCCTTGATAGGTGAAATGGTGTAATATTAAATTAATCGAAGTATTGGCCATGGTTGTCGATGTACTTTTGGCATTTAATGGAAGTTCATTAATGCCTTTGCTATAGGAATCCTGGGGGCGGAGGTCGATGAATTCTTGAAGTGGAATCTCTGCTATTAAAAAAAAAAATTGAGCGAGTCTTACAGTAGTCGCAAATGATGTGTAATATACTTTATCAATAACGCTTCATTCGCCTCTCAGTAACGACAGTAACGAGTCGGTAAAGAAGTCTGCGCTTTCCCATGAAACGAGCGTAAAGATGTTACACATAAAAAATGAAATAATAATGATAAACAGAAGCAACAAAAAAAAATGCGCTTTAAAATATAATATACATAATTGATTATAATAAAAATTTAATAATAAACAAAAAGTACGTATATACTATGATCGCTCTTAGTACCGTGACTGTAAAAAAATAATGTCTTCTTTTAGACATTTTTTATAAAAGGGTGCGTTTTTCTTATTTTACAACATTCTTACGTATATTTTGTAATGCATTTATATCGTAAGAATTATTTTATTATCGTAACTTTAAAAAATAGAAGAGATGGCATTCCATAATTTTATGTAGTATCCCCTAATATGTCAGGAACCTACCTACATGTTAGGAAACAGACGCAATGATTTTATTGTATTTTTTTCGAAGTGTAACATCTTCCCTCTCACTTTCCTGCTTTTGTGGCAGTGATTTCGTGAAAAAGGACGGAAATGCGTAACAGGAAATAAGACGCGCGCAATTTAATTTAACCAATGGGCGCGCGCGGAACACGCGCGGTGGAAAAAAAAATTACCGTTTATAAATAAATCAAAGTCCAGTAAGTGCCATCACAGCGAAGACGCACACTACCATCCGATCCTTCTGATTTTGTACGTATGTTGCGAGGTTGGTGTCAAGCAAGCGGATGTTGTAACGTTGATATATTTTGGCTTATATCTTCGAAACTATCCAATAAATACTTCATTCTTTTACATTAATGTAAACAATAACTACCCTTTATGATATACATTCTCAAATTTTATGTAATTTATGTGATTATTTTTAAATATTTATTCAAAGTTTTCGTACAATATGTATGGTGGCACACTACCGCCATCTATGAAAATAAATAAAAACATGTAATTGACCAAACAAATTTCTAAAAAAATGCGTATGTAGATATATACGGTACCTACCTAGTGCGGCAAAATTCAACAATAAATAAATGCACATTCATTTTCTTTACTCGTATTTACTAATTAATAAATATAAATGGTATTGCATATTTTTAATTGTGAGATCTCAAATGTTACACATCATATGCGACTACTGTAAGGCTCGCTCGTTTTTTATTAAATTATGGACATCTGAATAATTCATAATTTTTTTACATTAAAGTAAACAATTACTACCCTTAATGATTTACATTCTCAAATTTTATGTAATTTATGTGATTATTTAAAAATATTTATTCAAAGTTTTCGTACAATATGTATGGTGGCGCACTACCGCCATCTATGAAAATAAATAAAAACATGTAATTGACCAAACACATTTCTAAAAAAATGCGTATGTAGATATACGGTAGGTACCTACCCAGAGCGGCAAAATTCAACAATAAATAAATGCACATTCATTTTCTATTAATGAATATACAGGTATAAGATATTTTCAATTGTGAGATGTCAAATGTTACACATCGTATGCGACTGCTGTAAGGCTCGCTCGCTTTTTTTAAAATTAAGGACTTCTGAATAACTCTACACCTAAAGGCGACACCGGCTTGAAATGTATATAAAAGTCCTGACCAGCGGAGTAAGCCAGGTTTAAAACCTTTCTCATTATCCTCATTACGCGTAATATGGTCGGCATGGCGAGGACAATGGGCAGGACAGGCGCGCGGACAATGGGCGCCCCGAGCCGTGTCCCCCCAGCCGGCCCTGCGTGACAGATGATCATATCTGGCCGGACTGCATCAACAAAAAACAAATCCACCTTTATTAACCGGCCATTTTAATAATGTCTGTACAAAGAAAATATTTATTGTACCGTAAATGGTAGGGATGTAAAATTTTTTCAATTTTTCGACACATTCCGCCACTCAGTTAAGAACCTTATAGAACTTTCGGGAATTTTCTAGAACATTCTCCTTCCACCAGAACTTTCTAGAGCAAGTTTTTCCGGAACCTTCTAGACTCACCGTTCGGCGCGCCTATTTTGAAACAATCTGAAGCATTTGCGGCCTTCCCATAACAAAACAATGTGCTGGAAAGCACATTTTCGTCACCCACTCCCACCCACGTATAGCCACCCCCACCAAACTCGCATATTTTCGATGTGATACCAAGGGCTATCCACCACCATAACCACCGGTGGGTGGTTGTGGTTGGTTGTGAAGAATTCTTGGCGGGTAGGGAAACACGGGTTTCTTTTTATATATTGATTAATGATTAATGATTAATAATATACACTTGAAATGGGATTTAACATAATATGAAACACAAAGTGTTCAAATAGCTTACCTATCTAAATACATTTTTTTTACAATAATCAATAATATAAATACCTACACAATAAGAAGATGATAATAGATGGATGAATATCAACAAGATAAAATATAATAAATAATATATAAAATATGTATGTGTACGCACAGTGTACAAACATTAAATATATAAAAAGAGCTATATTAATTACCTAGGTTGTGCAATTCATAATACGGTTAGTGCGCTGTGTATCTACATACATAAAATAGCTCGCCCTGTCGCGAAGAGACCGCCCAAGTACTCTGTACTCGGGGGAGTGCTGTACTAGTTATTTTAATTTATATTTACTATAAATGCCGGCTAGTTATTTTATTGAACATTGTACATGCATCTGTCGGCAAACATTATTATAAAAATAACGTTTGAGTTTTGAAGAAGTCATTAAAATAATCAAAATCCTAAAACTTTAATATCTCAGACATGCGATGAGGCATCCAGAGAAGTATGAGATCTTGCATCTCATAATGCAAGAAAATATCGTCATGACTGAAAAACTTGAAAAAAAAAAGAAGAAGAAGATTTCGATATGTATTATTAACCAGTGTATGAAATATATTGGATTTGTTTTATTTATTTTTATTTAAATTTTTGGATATATCGCGAATTTTTACAATTTACTCGCAACAGTGAAAAAAAAATTAATTTTAGTATTTTTCAGTTAGATTATCTTGTTAGATAATGATTTAACAGAATCATATAAATATAAGAGTAGCTTGTTGGTCTTGTGGTTAGGACTCTCGCCTCGTGATCCAAGGGTCGCGGGTCCAAACCTCACTCCAGACCAGCAAGTTAGTTCTATTTTCATAGCACAAGCGTTTAGCTTAGTTTGAAAATAGTAAGAATATTGATGTGATACGTATTCCGTATTCGCATCTCTATTTAAAAAAAAAAAATTTATTGAATTTATGTTCATTTTCATCATTATAACATTCAGCATTTGGCATCCAATTAATACGTTGTAGAGTCAAGTGGTGATGAAATCAAATAATATTGTATATAATAAGAGCAAATAACTTTGTAGAGCGTTTCCACAGCGTAAAGCTTGATTGAAACACGAACATAAATTAACAACTCAAAAGAATGTAATTAATTTATGAACGTCCTAAAAGCTATCAATTAATATTTAACGAACCGGAAAATTTCAGAAATTTTACATTTACATTACAAAAAGTAACAAAATATGTACTCGTGTAGGGTGTTTTTTAATGTTTCAAACATTAAATTGAAATAAATTTACATAAAACACATGATTAACGTCATGGTGTTGCCTTCATTGGAAAGATAATTTCATGCCTAGTTTATATACGATTTACGATTTCAGAAATAAATTTACAAAATTTGCAAGCGTTTTTCCGGCATTTAGTCTATTCGTGGTGAAATGGCAAACTGCAAAAATCAGCCGTCAGTTGTCAAATTGGCTTTCGCTGGAAAAAGTGTTGCCAATTCAAAGAACAAACCTCTAAAAAACACCTTATATACACTAATGGCATAAGTTACGTTTCTACTATAGAAAATACTCGTACCACAAATTTTATATGTTTAATTTCATTTTTAAGTTATACACCTCTAAAAAAATATATAACACAAATCAGGAGATATTTTACAAATTTGTTTAAATCCACTTTCGGAGAAAGTAAGAAATTTGGACAAAATTGATAATTTTTAAGGTAAATTCACTATTTATATGGCAGTGAAAATCAAACCACATTTGCAATTACGTGATTGGTCGAAATGGATTTGGCGCTGATTAAAAATTAGCCTGTTTAGTTAATTTGTTCACTTTCAAAAATTTGCGCTATTTTTAAAGTTTTTTTTAACAATTTGATGTTGATAATGGTTAGATTTCGAAATCTCATGATCAGTGATGTAGCATTGACAGTGAATATCTTCCATGCCAGTAAAAATAAATGAAATTCGGAGTTGACCACGATTGAAAATTAAATCATGAGCTCTACAATATTTTTGGTATTTGAATAACAATGAATATTATATCACTTTACTTCTTTTTCTTCTTTCTGTGCCTTGTCAGGTCACTTGTGCATTTTACTGATTTTTTTATTATTGTTAAACCTAAAAACTTTTAAAAAATATATATTGATTCCGAAATAACGAAGACCAGCTGTGAAACTGAAAGATTCACGAGTTGGAGCTATACTCGCGAGAATCGCACGAATCGGAACTAAATTTGCCAGAATCTCACGAACCGGAACGGTGTTCTGGTTGGCTCCGGTCCAATCCGAGCCCTGCGGATATTAATAGATGCCAATTATGCGTAAATTCGGTGTTCGGATATCAAGATAATGGCTACCTACTGACCAGGTTAGTCCAGCAGGCAATACGTGAATTAATTACAATTAGTTTAGATATAGTACAATTTAAATATAATATGATATACTTATGTAATACAACCAATTTATAAAGGCAATTTGCCCTCGGATTTTAGGATTCAGGAGCCTATATCCTTATAAAATGTATCAACAGTAGATAAAACCATGGAAAATATTTATTTATTTATTCATTTGTGTGTGAATACGGTGGATAGTAGGTACCATTGATATAATAATAAAAAACTAGCGATATTTTTTGTAGTTTAAACACTATCGAGAAAAACAAGGAAACCATCAAAATAACAATCACAAATTAAAATAAACACATTTTTAAATAACTAAAAAAAAATATATTAAAAAAACAATTATGTAAATAAAACTTGGAGAAGCGTGCACTCATGTATGCGCGGTAGAAGTTATACTTCTTTGGCGTGATTTTTGATAATTGATATATATTGGATAAAAATATCTATTAACACAATAATACGATGTTTAGGGAGATGATAAATATAACTGATAACATTCTTATGTAGTTAAATTATTAATATTTGTATAAATGTAACTATTCGTCTGTGATAGCTAAAATAATAGATAATGTTTTCGAATCGACGATAATTCAAAGACGTTTATCGCCGAAGCATTGCAGACATTTGATATATGATGCGACGAATCAAAAAGCGTGTACATTTTCAAAAAAGTCCAAGTGCCTACACACTTTCATGTTTTATCGATTTTATAAAAAATCGATAAAACAGGAACGAAGAAAATCAATTTAATAAAATACTCTATGCTTTGAAAAACGAATGAGTAAAACAGTAAATTGTTAACTGAACTCAGAATCGACAACATTTTTCTCTTTAAAGTAGTCAAGCTGTTATGGAATACGTCTACAAATTCAATGTACTCAATGCACAGTCTATGTAGTCTAGGCAGTGATGAGTGTATGTGATAATTTGTTCGTTTATTATCGTAATAAAATATATCTTTTGAACGCGTTGACAATAGAATTCTTCGACACACTGTGTCCGATCACGGAAATCAATTTGAAAATTAATAATTTTGTACAGAAATATTTCCTTCTATCTGACAAACTAAGGATATCGAGGTCATCCATAAGCATATTGTAGTCAATTGAAAAAATCGGTAGATTTAATTTAAAATTAACTAATCTTAAGAATTTATGATAAATTCGTTATATCTCCAGAAATTCCTCTGTAAGGTCGAAAAACCTCCAGAAAAAACAGACTAATTGATAAAAATCAGTGATAAATTATGATTAATTAAAAATAATCAATTTAATAGACGAAAATTTTGGTGATACCTTGCTTTTATTACCGTTCGAAATTATTATTGAAAATATGAGAAGTTAAGGTTGCCTTGCAAATGAGGTTTGTTTTTGGTACATTTTTCACAATAAGGTAAATTTATTTTTTCATTTAGTCCATGAAAACTTTATACTTGGCCCGCTTTTACAGTATGTACAAATTGATCACTCCTACCCGAAGAAAGTATAAAAAAAAAAGGTTTTGTAAGCTAGTATAATAGTGGTATCAGCGACGTAATTATACAGTGTGGAGTTAGTCCAAAATACTTTGACGAATGTTCGTATCCCCCTCGTCACACCCCCAGGGAATTATATGTAAGTATTATAACCTCTTTGCATCCAGAGCACCATTAACTTTGTTTCCCGCAGTCACTACCTTTTACTGAAAAATGTCATATGCTTCAATCTTACTAAAAATATCATCTGCTGCAATATTAATTACAAAATATTATTTCCTTCGAACTTATAACTGATCCACAAATAAAAATGGAGTCTAGATGGTATTTGCAAGAAAAGAAAAAGAAAGCAACAAAGTGGTTGATAAAAAATTGGGATGATTATCACTACGGGGTTCGCTGGTTATTAATTATTTTTAGATAAATTTCCAGCCATTCATTAGCCATTATATAATTAAAATAAGTGTCAAAACGAAAATTAAATGATAAATGTGTTTACTTGGAGCACTCTGCGCCGTAGAACTTTAGTAAGATAATGATACAAATGTAATTTTTTGTCGTCACTTCGGTTTCGCTCACAAAATAATACCCGACGAATATTTTGAAACGTCTTCTTTACGCGTAATAAGAAAAGTCTCGCGGTCATTGTTCTTTACAAGTGTCTCATAAACTGAGATGTCATGGTAGGAATAAAGGATTCCAGGTGACGGAATATTTTTTTAACATTCTTTTGTTTCATTTTTTAACATTCTTTTTTTACATTTTTTGACATTCTTTTTTAATATTTTTTAACATTCTTTTTTATCATTGTTTTTTAAGGTCCGTAGAGGTTTTCGGACGGGACCTCACGATTTTAACTATTAACGGCTTTTAATTATAACGGCCAACTATCACTACTAATTTATACATTTGCACATATGTATATATAGGCTTAAAATATTTAAGATTAATTATAGAAGTCTCACAGAGACGAAGCTATTTATGTGAAAACGTGTATAGACATCTTTTTTATAAGGTGGCCCAGCGCTTAAGACCTGTACGATGCTACAGAATCTAACTTTCATAATTCCACCGTAAGAACACCCAAATTTATGAAATGTTCTAAATCAGTTTTTCGTACACGTTTCCCAAGTAAATAGCTTCGTCTCTGTGAGACTTCTATAACTTATATTTACTAATAATTATCCCTCTGTGGACGAAATTCAGTAATTGTGTTCCAGAACATATACCTACCTAAAATATTGTAAAAAAATATTTTAACGATAAAATATTTTTTGAATATATATATGAATTGTATATGTGGCGCAAATTACGTGTTAAAATTTTGTGGTAACAATATGTGACAAGCGTAGAGCATACATGAGAAGATTGGTTGTAGTGTACTAAATATTAGATAGACTAATGAAACATTCTATCCTCTCTGCTAACCTCTGGGGGGAAATGAAGGTTAGTTAGTTTTTTCAAGTGCTATTTTCAGTTTTAAAACTTTTTTGGTGTTTTTCTTTTATTATCAGTATTATTGTATTTCTCCAAACTAGTTCAATAAATTTTAGCACATTAAATTTTCGAATTTAAGGTGTAGTGTGATGATAATCCATTTACATTTTATTATTTTGATTATTAAACCTTTTACAATTTCAACGGGGAGAAGATTATTTGTACTATATAAATCTTTAAATAAAATTTTCATTACTTGCACATAATACTGAGTAGGTACATATTACGTTCTGAGAACACAATTACTGAATTTTGTCCACAGAGGGATAATTATTAATTAATATAAATCATAGAAGTCTCACAGAGACGAAGCTATTTATTTGGGAAACGTGTACGAAAAACTGATTTAGAACATATATAGGTACAACTTTAAAAAATTTGATAATGTGTGGATGTTCTTTCGGCGAATTGGTGAAGGTTACATTGTATAAAGTGACCACTTACGCCAGCTCAACAGGTCATTAGCCCTGGGCCACCCTATAAAGACTTCCGTACTAGTTTCCCGTATAAATAAATAGCTTCATCTCTGTGAGACTTAAATATTTTATTTATCTTAAATATTTTTAACCTAGTAATACAGAACTGTATATGTATATGTGCAAATATATACATACCTACTTACGTCTAAATAAATGCTGGAAGTTGGCATTGGAGAACGGCATTATTTATTTAATTAATATAATTATTTAATGTCACGTATCGTGGCTGCAGGAGAATTAATGAAAACGCTGGGATTTAAAACAGGATTTATTGAATAGCGATTAATTAATTAAACCAACGTACAAGGTCACTTATCGCTATTAAATGTAATGCTATTCCTTAAATTAAACTGTGTAAATAGATACTTTATATTCGAATACTAGAATATTCCATCAATTTCCGCACTTATTACTATTCGCTTCGGTTTATCTCGTTACGTAAGAACTTTCTAGAATCGCTGTCGAATTTCCGCTCGCTTGGCATCACTGGCTTCTCGCCGCTACCGCTCGCTTGGCCGGACTGACCGCCGCCCGCGGCTACCTTCGCTTCGATTATCGCTGTCAGACGCGCACGGAAAATAACTCCCCGGTTATTCCCGCGTGTCGTATTTATACTGGCCAATGCTGTTATCGAAATTTCGAGAAGTTTCGAGAAGTTCCTCGCGTTTTCCAGACTTTTGGAGATGTCTCTCGAAAGTCGGAGGTGATTCCAGATCTTTCGGTAGCATTGTGCCAATTTCAAACAACTGTCACTTTGACAGAAGTGAGTGATTCTTTTTTTAGCCTCGTTACAATAATAACAATAATAGATAAGCCCCGCGGTTTACCCTATAAAGGCTTTCAAACATAGTTCCCGCATAAATGGCTGGTCTCCGTGAGACTTCTACAATTTATCTTGCTAAACAATTACATTAACTTAGCGAATTGTTATATAGTTTGTGACGCATTGTCTGCTTCCTTGTTTGGACGTCTCCTGTGTTGACTGCACTGCTCCGTGGTGTTGATACAGCTGTCGCGCGAGGCAAGACAGGCAGCTTCGAAAACTGTCGGCGAGAGTAGGCAAACTTTGCTTTACATTCTGTCCGTGATATCATGTTTGCCGGCACGAGGAGCCCACCGGCCCGTGTCGGCTTTTGTCGTCTGTCGGCTTTGTTGTTTTTATCAAAACCTGTTTCTGCCCGCCAAAATTCTGGCTTAACCTTCAACAGGTGATTCGGTTTCATCCAGGTGTACCTATACAGGGTTATTTGGAAAACATTGATAACATCGCAGGACTATATATCTGCCTTGATTAAGAGTCGAAAATGTTCAAGCAACCGTGATCTATTATGAATAGTTATGGATTTACGCAATATCAATAATATTTCTAATTTATTTTTTATAAAACGTGAAACTGTCATTACAGTAACTGAAATCAATTACGAAAAAATCATTCGCTTCAATACAAGTTAAATAAAATGATAAAAACTCTGCAGAAATTCCAATTAGAATGTTTTCTAATTGGAATTCTAATATTAAAGGGAATGAATTTTTCTTATTCGATATGAGTAACTGTAATGATACTCCAACGTTTTACAAAAAATGAGACAGAAATATTGAAAAAAAATGCAAACTTTGATGTCGCATATCTCCATAACTATTGATATGGTTGCTTGAACATTTTCGACTCATAATCGAGGCGGGAATATAGTCTTGCGAGGTTATTAATGTTTTCCAAATAACCCTGTATACAGGTGTACCCAAAAAAATGGCGTATTTTTGGAATAACCTACCTAAGAAGAAATTTAAAAAAAAATATTCTCTGTCGATGTCGACAGATGCTACCTTTCACTATTGTATTAAAGTAAAACCAGGATAATTCTAAATTGACCATAAATTGAATTTTTTTTTAAATTTGACGAAATTGAAAACAAAAATTTGATTTTTTTTCGCAATAGAAATATCGCGATCTTTTGCAACCAGAATGTAGAATTCTTTCGAAATATTTTCTTCTCTAAAATCACTTTTTCTTTAATTCTTTAATACTGTCATATCAATATGAGCCATTGAGTAATAAAATATACCCAACACCATTTAGTTTTTTTATTAAATTTGAATGTGAATATATTGTCTAAGCTCATTCCTTCATTTTAAATATTATCATAATATCAAGTATTATAGTTGTTAAAAATCAGCTTATTCTAGTTACAAACAAGATGTAAACCTGTTTTCTTTGATTTGCCAACAAAATTGTTTATGGAGTCAGATAGGTTTTGATTTTCGACAACTGACTCGGATATCTAAGTGGTTCTGTATAAAGCTTTGAAAAAAGTCAGTATGGTCGAGAACTCGTATTTCATTATCATCCCACTAACATCGCTAGCAGCCTCGATTCCTGTCTCCCGTCGCTAGAGAATTTCACTTCGAATATGATTTTTATTAGCTCATTATTTTTAAGCCTCATAAGCCCCCTCGCAAATACAAACGATCCCCCTGAAGATTCTGCGGTCCCCAGGAATATATCGCTAATTAAAAAAATTATATCAGCTTTGCGCTCTTCTGACACTTAGAACTTTTAATAAGATTAAGCAACCAATGTATAAAATGCTTCTCGCAAGGAGTCCCGTGTCTCGTACAACTTTTTAGGTGACACGTAAAGGGAAGTAATTAGTGATTCAACGAATACTACTTTCACGAATACGAATAATTCAACAAGGTAATAAATAATACACCACCGTTCTTTTTTTACTAAGAGATTTAATAATTAAAATTTACCACCGGCAAATTTTTGTTCAAAAAGCACAACTATTACAAAACAAAAACTAGATGAAATGAGCACCTAACCTTATTAATAACCCAACAAAATTAGATGAAAGAACTCATGTTATGCTATGAAACAAGTAATAATGGACAAGTAATTGGGGAACTCAACAAATCCATTCATTCAATGCTAGGTTAGGTTAGGTTAGGATCCCCGATAATAGAGTGCGTAGGTGTGTTCGGATACACGGTGCACAGCCAAACCGTAATTTGCGTTGCATTCAGTTTTAAATAGTTTTTTTTAATACTCGTGATGATATTCGGCGAATACGAATATTCGGTAAATATCTACTATTCGGCGAACACGAATATTCGTATTCGTTGCATCACTAGAAGCAATATAATATTTTCGATGCGGCGGGGAACAAATCAAAATCCTCGAAATTAATGGCAGATCTATTCTAATAAATCTAGATCTCGCAATAGTAACTGTAAAAATCTTCTACTTTTATCTACAATTTCTGATTCACGTTGTTTGTATCGCTCTGATCACTACGGAACACTTCTCACACACGGCAGGCACTTTGTCGCTGGTCGGTATCCGCACTTATATCGCCTGTCGTTGTCTGTTTCGCTTTATCTGTGACTTCACCAAATGTCAAAGTAGCTGCGCGTCTTGTACGTAATTTATACTCTAGATGTTCGTGAAGTTTCTGGCATGGTTTAGATGTTTCTTGCATAGTTAAGAATGTTCCTCTTGTTTTGGACATAATAAATAAAACACAAAAATCGTGGTTACGGCCATGAAATTGGCTTTATTGGATAGAGGGTGTTTTTTAAGGTTTATTTAAAGAATTGGCAACGCTTTTTCCAGCGACAGGCAATTTCATAGCGGACAGCTGATTTGTGGTCAGTTTGATTTGCCATTTCACTGTTCACAATTCATTTCGAAATTCATGGTATCGTAAAAACAAAAACAATTACCCAAAAATTGGCTCTAAAATTTGATTTATATATAAATACTCTTAGTATACAGTTATCAAAATATAATAAGCCACATACAAATTGATTTAAAACCTATCTATTTTAGTTTACAATATTTTCAGACACAATAGTTTCAGGTACAATAGTTTTAGATACTCAATTATTGTCCGCGATTGTGATTTACATCAGTGATTGACTCACAGATTGTGATTCCGAGCTCAACGCCACAAGATATATTAACTGCTTCTATAAAGGCGAACTTGAAATGTAAAATTTAAATAATATAACTATTTGCTTTCTATGCATTAAAGAGAATAATACTTCATATCTATTCCACAATTGTGTACTGAGAAAATAAAGATTTGGCTAAGCTTTGGTTCTGTTTGTAAGCTTTATATGGGTCACACAATTCATGTAATGGAAATTGAGAACGTAGACTTAACATTCTGAATTATCTCTTGTAATATATTTCACGCCGCGCATTCAGTTATCTTACTGTACTATATTACACCACAACACTGTTCCGCTGGCAAAGCACAACCAAATGGACTTTTGATTGTTCGTAGCACACATATTTGAATATCAACTAATTTCACAGTTACACTATTTTCGTTGAGTTGTGTATGCATCTATGTTGCATTATTTTGAGCAGATTTTATTAAATAAATTGTTTATTCATGATTTTTCTTTCACATAATATAATTATCATCATCACCCTTGGCACTAAAACCCTGGTGGGTCTGGGCCTCCTCAATAATCATCCTCCACTCATCTCGGTTTAGTGCCAGCTCTCTCCAATTCCGAAGCTCCAAGGCAGAGGTGTCTTTGAGGACGTTGTCACTCCGTTTTAATTTTGGCCTTCCTAAGCTCCTTCGCCCTATTGGCCTTGAGTTCAGTAGGGACTTAGGTGCTTGATGCTCGGATATTTTCTCCACATCACCCAGCCACCGAAGTCTTCCCAGTTTTATAAATATTGTGACGTTTGGCTCCTTAAACAGGGTACAGAGCTCATTATTGTAACGCCTTTCACATAATATACAAACACACAATACACGTTGCAAATCAATATCTGCCATTGGCTATACGATCGATAGTGGCTACTGCGTGGTTATTAGTGTCTACGATTAGCTATCGCCCATTGCCTGTTAATTTTCATAAGATTATGATTTGGTTATTTTTTAAAACAGACCACGCACTATATATTGTGTTTTTGAAGCAATCATAATATCCAACGATTTATATTCCAATTAAATTACTAGATAACTAATAAACAAAAAACTAGAAATTAAACTTCAAAAATATACTTGCCTGCAGAAATAATAAAATTGACGTAGGAAAATATAAATATCGATGTATGTAGCCTTTACTATGTAACTAAAGTGACTATTAATAATTTCTAAATGTATTTTTAAATAATCTGTACACCTAGCTTCTAAAAGAAACATACGATTTGATTAATTTTTGGAGCTGGAAATGGAAAAACAACGCATTACTCGATGCGTTTTGGTACCGTAGTTATGCGGAATATAAAAATGATGTTTCATTTTTAACCGAATTAAAATCCATCGACAATGCTGATGACGAGAGGATTAATAGAACAAAATAACCATTTGTATTACGAGTAAACCCATAAACAAAACGATTTTCCTTTTTACAAGACAGCTCGGAAACCGCTGTACGGGAGCGCCGGGATAAGCCGGGATTAGCTGGTGCGCTCTCCTCAGTGTTTTCTCGGGCCCTCATTAATCATCCCGATCGGTCTTCCCGCCCGCCGCGCCTCTCCCGCTCATTGAAACGGGAATTATGCCGGAATACACCGCGCGTCATCTTTCGCCTTTCACAAACCAAAAATGTTTCGTCTTCCCGACACGTGCGTCGGAACGAGGAGCTGTCATTTTTACGATTACAGAGCGGCAGTAATATCGTGTGTGAATTAATTTGATAATTCGCGTGAATCAGCGCTTCGGCGCTAAATAATCGTGGAATTTCGCCGAAAATATAGTCTGACAAGTAATAGTAGATTGATGAACAAAAGCGCTGTCGCGGGTTTAATTAAAACAAAAGTGCTTTCATCATCATTCATTCATCCAGCCGGCTTCAGCACCCCTCCGATCTTCGGGATGGAATGCTTTCGTAGTTCTGACATTCAGAACGCGAACACGTCATGCTGGTAAAAAAAAAAAACATGTGGGAACAACAAAATATGGGATAATGGATATGTATTATATATACGGGATTTTTGCATTTTCCCATATTTACAATTCTTGTGGCCAGTCCCGGAAGGTTTTTTTAATCTATTTTGGCAACACTCCAACGTCACCCCTGTATTTATAGATATTCCAGGTTGCATTATCCCATACATTATTCCTAAATAAATGCTTTTTCCATATATATTTAGGGATAATATGTACAAGGAAAAATATATCTATCATGGGGGACGTTGGAGAAAAAAAATGTGTGCCTATTATATGGATGTACGCGGGTTAGAAGTTATACTTCTTTGGCATCATAAAATAACTTGAAAAACCACGCGCTGTGTTGTATACTTTGGGTTGGAAAATAGGAAGATAGAACGTCGTATTGAGGCTTTTATCACGGCCATCCTCCAATACTTGTAGGATCTGATCACGCCAGGTCTTTTGCGGACACCCTCTTACCTTCAACATTCCTGTTACCTTCAATACTTGCCCTATATATTTTCTTAACCATACTTTCCTCGCTCATACGTTCTACGTGACCAAACCATCTCAGCACTCCTTTCTTTACTCTATTTATCATAATACGGCCAGCATTACATTAACTTATAATTTGTTCATTCCTCACTCTATCAACCAAAGATTTTCTACACAAGCGTCTTAGTGATTCTGTTTTCAGAAAACATTTAATGCCCAACATGCAGAAAACTTAATAATAACCACATTTCTAAAAGTCTGCTGTAGCTACCATACGTTGCCATTCTTGACCAATGCCCCCCCCCCCCCTTTTTTAACTAATCAAACAGGTCCTCCAGTGCCAGTTTGGGTGAAGATCAAGGTCAAATATGGTCTGTGGTAGAGCGAGCGTGACAGCAACATAATTGTACGCGTGCGACAAGGATACGCAGCGTAGGGTGAATGTACGAAATTCTCTCTTTTCGGCGACCGGGCTTTAGCAGGTTGCAGGGCAGGCACAACAGGTGAGAAAATTCTGATTCACGACTTACTTATGAATGAAAAATAGATAAAATTTTTCAGAAAATTGTTCTATTCTGTTCTGTAATTGGGCCTCTTGGCCTGTTGAAGCGTAATAAATTGAAGAAAATAATAATGTCGTTGCCTGTCTGTCTGTCCAGCAGTCCGCCCGTGCGTCCCCATATGTAACTTCTTGTAACTTCCGTAATTTCGTTAGAATTCACTACTAAAAAAACGAAATTAATTGGCCGGAGATTGGGGCTTGAATCCCGGGCCAGCAAACCAAACTGGCGCTCAACACATGTTGCTATCGCCGCCTCTCCGTATAAATATACATACTAGGGCTTAGCAAAAACGCGAACCAATTTTCCTAATTTTTGACAGGTTACGGCTAATACATATATAACTAACTCCGATTACAGAATGTAGGTAGTACATGTTGTATAATGACATCCATTAATTAGAATATATTCTCAAGAATTAGTAGCTGCTCTTCGAGCTTCTTAAGGGTGAGAGGGAAGATTGAATTATTAATTGTGAGAGATTATACTAATGAGAGAAGATTATTAATTATTATACCGCGCAGAGAATACTATTTCATAAATGGGTTCCTACAGGATTACTTTGACATAAATAATGCATTTATATCTTAGATACCTACCTGTGCCGATCTTGAATGGCAATATTTTACTATAATAATTTTGAATGACAATGGTTTATTACAAGAATTATCGATACGTTCCGATTTTAATACAAAACTGTACGCTATAGTTGTCGATAATCCTGTATGATAAATAATATAGTTTACCTACTATTTTAATGACCAACAGCAAAAAGCTTAATGTTTCCTCGTGGTTAATGTTTCCGTCAAAAAAGTGGGTGTGTGTACCTACTCATGTACATGCGTTAGAAGTTATACTTCTCTGGCACACATAAAAATGACTAAGTAAAAGTAAAAGTACTAAAGCAAAAACTATACAAATGTAACAATATACATTACCACGACCATAGCGACTTCCTCTGAGGTTTCACAATTGACGTCATCGTCTCCATTATTAAAAAGTTGATGCCAAGAATCGCATAGCAATTTCAAGGTTTTACAAGGGTTTACCAGCGGACATTTCTAAATTGATGATATTCTGCCAAACGCAGCTGAACTAGTCAAACACCGACAATAACATGAAATATAGAAATCTGTACGAGAAGCCCTTTTTTGCCACTTCGATTACATAGTAATCGTAATTCAATAAACAGTTCTAATTTTCAATTCAATAACCAATCATTCATCAGCATTTGAATTGCTGGAACACTAATTTCAAGTGAATAAATTTTGACAGTTAAGCAACAACCATAAACAGTATATGAAATATACTCATTTTACTCTCTTAACTAACTAACAATAAATTTTTTACCCTAAATCCATCAAAATAAGTAGGTATAACTTCAAAAAATTAAATGTACAAAACATAATTTATTGTTATAAACGAAAAGGGCCTACCACAGTACATACTAACAAAACCAATTATAAAATCAATACCCAGTGAATGGGACCCACCACTTTCCCAGGGCCGTTCTATGAGCCGACGGCTCCCATATCGGCCCTACTCTTGGGTCACCAGGTTGACATTTTTTTATTATTACTAAAGCCATCCCCGTGCGGCGCCGTGTAAAGGGCGAACGTCGCAAAGTTCTGGCTGCAAAACCAATCACTGTCCAATCCACTAGAAAATCTTTATTCATAAAATTATCAATAACAATATAATATTATATATATATATATATATATAATATATATATATAGATTATATATATATATAATATATAATATATATATATATATATGATATATTATATGACGAACTACTTTCTGAGGGAACCCGCGTCAAACAGTCCTGAAAAAGACTTTTAAACTCCCGACGTTTCGAACAGGTAACACTGCTCATTCTCAAGAGCCTCTTATTTTGATTCCTGCCCAAAACTGGACGAGTAAACCCGACTGTTCGGGGCAAGAGCCAGAACAAAAGTGAATTAAAATCCTTATTGGTGCTAAACATTATTGATTTTTATTTATTTGTTTAATAGCCGACTTTGGGAACGGGTAATTACTTTACTAATTGGTTTTTCTATTATTGTTGAATTTTGTGGGTTGTTTTTAAAATTTGGGTTTTTTTCATGAATTGCAGTATTACATGTGTTTGTATTTGGTATTCTTTATTATTATATAAATATCTATATATATATATATATATATATATATATATATATATATATCTATAATATATTATATATTATATATATAATACGCATAGAAGTACAAAATAATAAATTCAATACCCAATCAGATACATTCCTATAATAATTAAAATACGTAATGTACCATTTTGGTGGTAGCGCGACCTGTAATTTCGTTTCTTGGCCAAACGCCGACTGCCGTTTCGATGCCGCTTGGCGATATATTATTTATTGGACCGATGGACCATGTGTCGTATGCTTAAGACTACCATGTAACATGACACATGGTGTAACAGAGCTAGTTCACCATACTTTACAGGTGGATTCATGCCTCGATTATGAGTCGAAAATGCTCAAGCCACCATAACCAATATCATAATCAATTGCAATATTAAAGTTTACATTAAAAAAAAATATTTTTGACTTATTTTTTACAAAACATTCAACTATCATTAAAGTAACTTTTACCGATTTTGAAAAATTCATTCGTTTCAATACAAGTTATATAAAACGGTTAAAATCCTGCAGAAACTCCAATTAGATTTTATTATTTTATTTGACTTGCAATAAAGGAATGAATTTTTCATAATCGATATAACTGTACCGAATGATAGTCCAACGTTTTACAAAAAATGTTTTACAAAAAAAAGCCAGAAATATTGAAAATTGCAAACATTGATGTCGCATATCGCCATAACTATTGATGTTTAGGTCATGGTTGCTTGAATATTTTCGTAAAGTATTGTGGACTAGCTCTGTTACACCCAGTATATAGGTAGGGTATTCAGTATATTATTTACTATCATATTATTTAACTTTCACATATTGAACCATTTAAACTTCCTAATCCATGTTTCCATCCTTCATCTTGTTTTCGCCCTACCAGACATCAATTCCGAGCACAGAACTGTTGGCTCAAAGTATTTGTTAATTGAAAATTTGATATATAAAATTAACACATTTCTTCGCGTTGATTGCTTTGTAGACGGACCAATTTTAAAAATTATTATCCATTGACCAATTTTAGAAATTATTATCCATTGACCATACCACCTTCCTAAATCTGTTCAGGGCACTGCAATACGAAATTCGTCAAAAGGTACTTTTTTTCATTAAAAACCTCAAAAGTTATTTGAGTGAGGAATTAAAAATTCATCTAAATGAAAATAAGAAGTAACTACCAAATAATGGTAATTATAAAATACATTAAATTGATTATAATTTTTTTTATACGAATTTTTCAACTTTAATGGTATGATGGTAATTATTTAAGAAAAAAACTTAATATTTCTTGGCGGAAATGTGTGATATGAACCTGCATAATAAAGGAGGTATTAAAATCATATTTCTAAAAGCGCTTCCATTTTACTATGTCAAGAGCAGGAAATTTAGTTACCCCTAGCGACAAAAACTATAACTGCAGTTAAATGCTTATCCGCGGGCGCTGCAGTCGCCTACTATGCCGACATGTCATTTTATCGGCGCCAAAACGGGGCAACCGAGAACGAACGGCCGCAGTGTCCGCTTCAATGGTGGCAAGTTGGTAATTTTGAGATAACTTCTCTCGCCGTCTCGTGACGATTTGCATTTACAAATTGGCGACGGTAGAGGAGCCTTTTATTGCGCTCTGCAGTCTTTAGTTAGAGGCAATGTTCATGTAAATTTGATGTGACAATCACTTTTTGAGGCTCGTCGTATTCATGAATAATTTATCGAATGGGCCCCTCTGAGGTGCAAGAAAGAAAACATTTTAATAATAAACTGTTTTATGATCCAGTTACTTTTTAATCGTAAAGTAGAGTTTAAAACAAGTTCATAAAAAATGTGAAAATAAATGTTTTAGGCGAAGAATTAGGTATGAAAAAGAAATAAATCAACGGATGTGATAGTACCCACCTAATGGAAATAAATGGGTTTGAAATGCGGCACTTTTAAATACTGGGAATTAGTTTTTTGACACACGAAAATCGCCCTTGGGTCGCAATACGAACACGGTAACTTCTCAGTTTTTTGGTTAGTACATTTTAGTTTGAATCAAGGGTGCGATAAAATAATCTCAAAAATGTATCATTCGACATTATGTTGTACAAATTGTCATTTTTGTGTCAAAATTCTAACGATAATTTTCTCTTTAAATTGTCATAACAGTCGAATTTCCTGGTAGTTTAGGAGACTAAAGCCATAACTTTTCAAAAATGAGGTTTTACATTTTACAATTAGTTCGCATACTTTAATGTCCTAGCGGTATATCCTAAATCAAAACACACACTTAATTATGTTTCTTGAAATTGTTATTATTTAATAATTTAGTCCAGCAACAATAATAATGGAAAATGTGTTCACAAAAAATTAACTTTGATAAATGATGCTAAGCCTGTGAGGACAGCGTCATCTAGCTTAGTGTGGTGTCTTGGTTAGTGACGGACATTGTTGTAGGTTGGATGTATCGAAAAGAAACGCGTGGAAAAGAGAACAGAGAAGGCTAGTTGACATGATTGTGTACGCCAAAAAATTGAAATCGATTTGGCAGGAGGCCTTATTGCACAGAAAAAAAGTGGGCAACACTTTGGAAGATTTTCATCTAACAGTAGATAGAATCGGATAAATAATCTGGTGTAAATGTCAGATTATACGTAGCCATTTCAAGGGCACATGTTAATCAGCGAAGCCTCCAATTCCCTGTAGACCGCAACCCACACAATGTATTCACGCACACATACTTACACTAGTATTTTCTTATCAGCGGCCAAGATTAATGAGCGACAAAAAAAGTGTTTTAACTTGAAATGAAATGAGGTCCTCTGTGGAAGAGCCGAGCCGCTGCCAATTAATCAAGATTGCTAACAAGTGCAAAAAAGTGTGGGTTGGCAGTTAATCAAACCAAATGATCAAACTTTCTTCAATGTGCCGAGGACTGGTGTTGTATTATTCCTCAAGGGAGACAAATTCGCCATATTTTCTGTGATGATTTTGGCCACTGACGTCTTTGCGAATGTTTGGTGACAGAGTGTGGCATTTTTCATTTCAATATACCTACCGTCACCTCTCCCTGTTGTCGCGGTGGGATCAATTTAATTTTAATTAAGATAAATTATATATGTCTCACAGAGAAGAAGCTATTTATATTGGAAAGTATGCATGGAAGTCTATCTTGCACGTTACGACTCGTCATGAGGCTGGCTTAAGTGATCACTTTACACAATGGTACGTTCACGTTTCCACCCATGATCGACCACACATAGGTGGCATTACAATCCATGTATGTGTAACAAAATATTGATGAAACAATTTTATTTTAAATAGTTTATATGCCATTACTGCACAACTTTTGGTTGTTGAAAAGTCATACTGCATCTTCGTACATGTACTTATCGTAATTTATGCTTCCTGTCTGTGTATTTTAATGACAATTATTTATGAATTCATTATTTCTCATACACCACATTCACCTCTATCAATATATCACATTAATTAGACCACGTGGATTCACAAAAACTTTCCAAAGGTCTCATCTGAAATGTAAATTAATAATTACTAGGGTAAAAATAAATACTTCCTGTCTACATTTGAGTGTGGTAATAATCGCCGAATAAGGCGGACTGTCATAAATCTACGTCTTGTCTATTTTTGATTGTTGGGATAACAGTCACCAACATAGATATTTTCAGAATGCAAGGTATGTACACAGTATGCAAAACGTATTTAATCAGGCGCTAAAAAGTACTTTCCTGCTTCCCCGTTATAGCGAAACGCCTGTGGAAGACAAGTCACTAACACAATTGTTCTAGAGATTGCAAACATGAAGGTACAATAATTGAAATATAATTTATTAAAATATACGCTGCATCTTCGCGGGCGGAAAGATTACGCATAAAATTGTAAAATATCTTTATGAAAAAATATAATTAATACGTTTCTGAGGAGGGTAATAATGACGACTACAGTTACTGTTGCCCGGAAATTTGTAAGTGCCACCCTGATTCAAAATCTTCCACCAGTAACGAAAGTTTTAATTTGTATTTATCATACAATCCAATACCAATCAAAATAATAATGCGGGAACTCGTCATCAGAAAAATGTATATTTTTACTTAAAAATAGCATTGTAAGCTGACGTCATCGCCCATTAGGTATCATCTAAATTTAGCTTATTATTAAAATATATACAATTTTAATTCAATAAACAATCTTAAATATCGTAATGAGAATCTCGTTTACAACATAATGTTGATATTCAACCACAGGTTTAAAAATCAATATTATGTTTTTTAATATAGTTTGGTATTCGCGGAACAGAGAAGTGACTATAAATCGTTACAAATGACGTTTTTTTTTAATTTCGGCTAATATTAATTAGCTTTACTTATTTACTTATATAATTATTAAGTCGTAACAAAATAAATATTGTGAAATCAATCTAAAAATATAAACCAAATATTTTCATATATTATCGTACGTTACAATACGAATGAAGTCACCGTTTGCGTTAATCCAGATGGCCTATGATCTCGAATTGCTGAAATTACACTTAATTTGCTTAAGTTTATCACAAAGTGCCAATTGAAATTTAACTTTTACAACTTAACGCAAAATCGTAGTACATTTGTGTTATTGTGTAAACAGCACCATTAGGTAGAGTAGCGTCTTGTTAGCGTTAGACATTGTTACGTTACTGACGGATATTGTTGCATAGATAAAGATAATTTAATGTGATTGTATATATATTTTTTTTCGGACATTTTCTCTACGTCGCACTATAACTAAGGAAAAATATTTAAGTTAAATTTTTTTACCGGAATGTAAATGGATATCATTGTGTATCCTGTTGACTCGTTCTCCTGGCAAGAGAAAGTTCTGAGTTCGAGTACCGGTGCTAAATATACATTTTTTCGATAGATGTTTTCAGTTTGTCCTTCTAAGTGACTAAACTAATTTGTTTTGATTATTGAAGAATTACGTTCTAATATCGCAACTTCACAATAGAAATGGGATTTTGATTAATAATTCTCTTTCTCTATCTGACATAAATTTGCATGTTAACCCCGTTTAAGAGACCCGGAGTTCTTTAGAATATGCCAGCAAACTAATAATGTTGGTTGCTTTTCTCCCACCACGAGGTTGTGTCGCACATATATTATGTATTGTGCTGACCCTAACATTGATGCTGATATTCTTGCAGATACTTTATCATCGTTCAAAAACTCACTCATACACAATATCCATTTTCTAAACGATAACCTGAACCTATAGATCCATAATTATTAAATCGTAATCGTATTTATCGTAATTATTAAAACTAATCGTACTACATTCAAACACTAAATATACAATACACATTAGTGTACATGTAAAATATACTTAAATGCAAAAATACATGTTACTAGACCGTGCCGAAGACACTTGTAATTGGGATAATGGGCAAAGTCTTCATTTATAATATTTTATTATTACAGTATCATGTACCTATTTTCCTGTTAGTGTCTCTATTAAAAAAAATATTACATGTTTACTGTTATTTTCAGAGAAAAGTAATATTTTGAAGTGGTATCTATCTAAGACATCTGCAGTGCTGCAGGCTATAATAGCACAGTTAATCACATATCATCTGGTCCTGGCATCTGGGATAGCTGCTAACAGTAGGATGCCGGACTGATAATGGTCCATTTGACATCATTATCTGAAGTCTGGGATGAATGTGGAACTTCCAATCTCAAATACATTTCGAATGAAATCTGTTGCTTCCTGGATTGTGACATAATTGTATCGTTACTTCATATATAAAGATACTATTTGTTAAACAAATAAAATATTTGTGTTACAATTTTGTTTTTAAATAAATTATTTTATTAGTTTTCATTAAATTTTTTACAATTAAATGAAAAACTAATAAACAATACTGTTGTACTCCAGTTATTCCACTTTCACTTCTAGAACATGACTAGTCAGCGATTTGACTATGGAATGATTTTAGCAGCAAATAATTTATTTTAAAGATCTCACAAACCTAGTTAGATAATATTTATTATGTGTGCGGGAATTTCTCGCAAATACAATTTAGCGATAAAGAGGCTAGTATGGCAAATTAGTAATAATAAGTATTATATTTCTACGTTTGATGGAGGTGTTTTTTTAAATATTAACACGAAATTAAATTATTAATTTGTTAGAAATTTTTAAAGAAGATTTGAAAAATAGAAACGATTGAAGACGTTCCATGAATTAATTATAACTTGATAATGATTAAATTGGGTATAAAATATAAACTATGTTATCTCTACGTGAGTTTAATAAGAATTTTATATTTAACTACGCAAGTTTCCAGAGTATCCGAATCTCTCATCGATAGGAGAAATGTTATTAGTTTTCACCCAATTTAAAGATCATCATAAATAATCTCTATAACCAAATCTATCAATCAAAATATTATTACTATTCAACGTAAATACCATTAATGGATTAGTGATTATTTAGTGATTTATGAACTAATATTTAGCAAATCTATTTGGGGAACATAGGAATTCAATTTTATTTTCATATTCATATTATTGGGAAAAATAATTTAATAATATTAGTGTTTAAGTAAAGTCATTATTAAAATTCAGTATCGTTAGAATTAATATGGTAATTACGGAATTTCTTAAAATAATTTTCTTCATACCCGTGATTATTATGGTTACTAATTATTCGAGTACTGCATGGTATCAGTTGTCTAATTCTACATTATATAATTTACTTATGTAACGGCTATCCGTGTCACACAGCGATATAAAATAAACATTTTGAGACACAGCATAAAATAAAGATTCACTGTAAAAAGAAAGCAAAGTATTTTATTATTGTAGTTTCGGCCCTTCCTTGATGGGTTATGTATTTCAAGTAAATATTATTAGAATACAACATTAAATCCGTAATATGTAGGCATGTAAGAAATTATGCTACAAAGGTTAGTTGAAAACTATTTAGATACAGAGAAAACTTAATCAATTTTGAGTAGGCACCTCGTTTTTTATAAATGTATATCCCAGTAATTATATTCAGCGTAATAGAAGTAGTAGGTAAGTTATTTCTTTCTGTTCTTATTAATATAAAACAATATTTTAATACCGTAGGCATTATTGTCCAGGACACATTTAAATAAAATGATTTTATTTGCGTGTTATTAACAAATTTTGAAACTTCATTACCGCTTGTGACTTAATAATTTTATAACAAGTTGACTTAAAATGAGATTTTCTAAAATATATATAAAGTTAATATGATTATAAAATAATAAAAAACCTTGGCAGCGGTGGGATTCGAACCCACGCCTCCGAAGAGACTGGTGCCTTAAACCAGCGCCTTAGACCGCTCGGCCACGCTACCTTGTGACGAAAGTGAGCCAAATGTATTTCAAGTATCTTTGTAGATATTTATAGATTATAACTTTACCGATTGCCGCTGTATATTTTAGTGGGCGCTCGTGGAGGTATTTAGTGAAGTTTTGTTTCTTTACTATATTATATTGAGAATGTAATTTTAACTATGTAGTAAAATGAACAACATTGTTTACAAATACAAATAATACATAAAGTTCTACATTGTTTATTTGATCATTGGATGGAGTTGTGAATCGTGATAGGTACTAGGGCCTACCTACCTAGGTACCTAATAAAGCATATTTAGTATTAAACTGAATTAACAGTGAAAATTAAGATTATATGGAGGTAAAAATGAGGTTCGTGTAACTATTTAAGTAGCTAGAACTTAATAAAGTGAGCGTACATCAACAATGTGATTCATAAAAGTCACAAAATTCAGTGTGATAATCTTATTGCATGAGACCGTGCACATGTTTAATGGTACTGTAACGTTTCTACCTGCACACCTAAGCTAAATACCTAACTATAAAGTTTAATAATGTAAGTTTTACGAAAAGCCCAAAGCTTGTGACTTTAAGCTACCGCATCGAGCTTTATTACAACTTCTGTGACTTTAAGCACACACTTTATGCTTTAAGCTACTAGATAAAACTTAAGTCGAACTTAGAACTTCGGAAGTATATTTACATGAAAGCTAATATTATTTTTTTTTTGTTAAGAATTTATATTTTCAAAATTGGCCAGTCGTGATCTATCTAGTGGTTAGGAAAATTCCTCCTCCGTTGTGTCCTTAGCTATCCAAAATTCTTTTGATATGTGGTGAGATTCGTATTCTTATTAACGCGACTAGACTAATATAGATCGAATTCTTACCTAACTATGGAAATAACAAACGCACGTAACTAATCCGTACTCGTCCTTCTAGAAACCGCTCTAGAACTCTACAGTTTCGCCTATATGAGAGATAGCCGATATCGTCCACGTCCGGAGTTGGCCTAAAAGCCAATTATATGCGGCGTAGCCTAGGAATAAACGCTAGTAGCAAAACTCCCTTACATTGAACCGCCATAACTATAATACCATCGGGGTTTAAATACTGTAATATAAAACAATACAAACGTTGCCAAGTTAACGGCATACGTTAAAGATTCCGCCCGCTTTGATTATCAACTTCTCATAATAGCAGCTTAGAACAGTGTCAGCACAACCACATGCGGCACCCATTTATGACAGATTTACAAGATATAATAGCATACGTTATATTCAAAACACAAGTAAGAAACCTACCAATAGCGCGTCCCACGTTGTCCGATCTGCTCAATCTGTTCATAGTACATAGTAGGGGAAGACAAACATATTTATATTCACAACAACTAGGCGCAACAGAGGCTCAGGGCAAGCTTTGTCTGACATTATCGCAGCCCGAGATTCTAAGGGAATGGAAGATACAGATTTGTAAGTGAAATTTAAGAAGTGTCTAACCACTTCTGTTCAAACGTGGATTCTAGATGCCCCCCCCCCCTGTAGGGGGGAGGGGGATGCGGCCCCAGAGCATCGCCGCATCCGGTGGTTAACTCCTGTTTAGACATAACCTCCCACACTAAGCTGCAGACCAAGATCAAGCCGAGACTCTATTGCTCCTGCTGGAATCCCCCGAAGTCCTCGCTTCCCGGCGACAAACATATCAGGAAGAAATCCCGCGTCTGATATTAAGGTTTGTATATTATCCCGCGGGGCAGTCAAATTGACTGGTGTATATGATGAGGATCCCACGTTGCGGCTACATGAGCCGGATTATTATGATGTTTACTGCTGATTAAAGGGCTGAATGAACTAACTGGGTGACTGGAAAAGACTCTCCCTTGAGCGCGTCAGTCAGAGCCATGTTAGCATCGCCAAATATAGTTGATGTGATTGATCCCACGGTGTAGTCTTATTGACTAGAGATATTAAATGATGGTAAAACAGCATGATTATTACAGTTGATTGAAGTTCCTGATATGTTTCTCGCTGGCCGGGAAGGGAGAACCCCGAAGGTCTCTGTATACAGCAAGTTAGAAAAGGTGGTGACTGATGAGAATGATGGTGTTAGTAATGCCATCGCGCGCCTGAATGCGGTCCCGATCATAAAAATTGATTGTTAAACTGCTAACAGATCTCGTTCATTAAAGCGGCCCCGAGCATAAGTATTGACTGTCGAACTGCTACCTGCATCTTATAATTTCTCGTTCATGAGGAACGTCCTATCTCGTCCTTGAGTACGGAGTTATTACATTCACATACATTCATAACCAGAGCCCGAGCTCGTCGAGCCAAGGGGAGTGAAAGAACGTAGGGGCTTCTTCCCTCCGGCTGTGTTTGAGGCACGACGCTCTGGTCCGATTCGAAATGCTTCACCTTTGCTTGACTGAACACATTTTAACTGTGTGGAGGCTTTGCGCAATTCTACTTAGACCCACCCAGAGTGTCCCCGCAGTCCCGTTCATCCCCTGGACCGAGAACACGCACCCCGTCATTTGATCCCAGTTACATACAACTATCTGTATCGCGAGTGTATCTCTTTCTTCAATCCCCTTCATTTGCTTCTCATAGTTGCTCGTCCATGCGGAACGCCCTGTCTCGTACGTTGATGAGGTCCCGAACGAAGGTTTCGATTGAGGTACGGCTACCTGAGTCTTTTAGCTGACATTCATGAACATTCATATCCGGAATTCGAGCTCGTCGGGCCAAGGGAGTGAAAGAACGTAGGGGCTTCTTCCCTCCGGCTGTGTTTGAGGCACGACGCTCTGGTCCGATTCGAAATGCTTCACCTTTGCTTGACTGAACACATTTTAACTGTGTGGAGGCTTTGCGCAATTCTACTTAGACCCACCCAGAGTGTCCCCGCAGTCCCGTTCATCCCCTGGATCAAGAACACGCACCCCGTCATTTGATCCCAGTTACATACAACTATCTGTATCGCGAGTGTATCTCATTCTTCAATCCCCTTCACTATTCCATTTATACAACAATCACGTAACTAACCTCGAGAGTCTAGCACCGGTAATAAGATCTCATTATGCTACGTTGGAAGTTAACATTGCATAACCGGACGGAATGCCTATTTCCCGCGATCATATTCAATTTGTAAAACGCAATAATATGTATTTATATATGTTAGTAAAACGTTTGAAATGCAGAATGCACGTATGATGACCTCGCTTCTATCCTAAAGATAATTAAGATATAATCCCGACGTTACGTCCCGACATCAGTACTAATTTGTTTTCGCGTCCGTTAACGTCGAACTCTGAACCCACGTAATGAAATGAATAGTGACCATGAGACAATGACAAATTATATCGCACGAACATTCCATTTGATACACATAAGAAAACATCAGGAATAAATAATATCAAAGGTTCTTATCTTAGTTCTGTAGTTGGTCTGCTTCTGAGATGGCATCCTGATCCGAAGTAATATAACTCTCCTCAATTGAGCAATTACCAGCGCCTGTGTAGCCCTTCATTTCCCTTGTATATATATTTTAATATCAGCGC